>JAPCYS010001665.1:0-19147 GCA_028641055.1 Alopecurus myosuroides | reverse complement strand
GATAGCTCCATGAACACCGGCTTCGCCTTCTAGTTCTGCAACATCTCCGTGCACGACGACCTCCTCCGCACGCAGCAGCAAGTCGGCGGTAGCAACCAGACCAAGCCCACCTATGGTAGTAGTACTCGTGGGTGGCGTTCGTGCAGCGCCATGGTGAGGCCGGAGAGGTAGCTCGCGTGGTCGGGTTCATCGAGGTGAACATGTGATTACCGCCCACCGCCGTCACGTTCACGGCCGGACTCGTGTCTTGATCATCCCCAACAGTCGCAGGGTACAGAGGTACGAGTAGTGGGAGTTTGGATTGTGCCGTTAATTGTTGTCAACGAAAAATAGAACTTCACTCTCCTGGTGATGATTTGTGTTGTGCTGATGTACACTTTGTTTCGATATAGTATTGCCTTTCTTTAGTATTTAGAATAGCCATTTTTTCTATAATTTTCTATGCAAATTATGTGGGTAACGCGAGTCCCGCGGGAAGCCGCGAAGATTACGTGGGCTACCCGTTTAATCCCACATAATTATGCGGCCATATGCAGGCGTTTCGTGGGCATCCCGCAGGTCGTCCCACTTGCATCCTTAATGCCTGCCAATGATGGGTAGCTTTCAAGCGCGACAGCATGGTCGAGTGAAGCTCGTGGACACGACACAAATTTTGGTGTGGTTGTGCAGGGAGGGCTTGTGAGCGGTAGGGCACAGATCACCCTCAAGACGAAATTCTGTCCAGAATGTCGATCTACAACACAGTCCATGGGGTGTGGACACAAAAACAGGTGACTATATATACCCAGAAAGACGTAGATTGGACGCGCTGCAGCAGATGGAAGGCCACCCGTGCTCATGAAGGGTCATTGAAGAAGATTTCAGGAAGGCGTGTGTTCCTGTCAGTTGGAAGCTGGAACTTAGAAGACGGGAAATCCAAGAGGTATTTGTGGGGAAGAGAACGTGCCTGAGAAGATTAGAAGGCATGGGGCTACGGTTTCTGCTAAGCAAACAATCAATATGGCAGCGTGAACGGACCGTCCAATTAAGGTGGAATCACATATATGGGTGAAACAACCGAAGGATGAGGTGGATAGAAGAATGAGGTGGACCAATTACATGAGTGCTGATGTTTATGTCTTGCATGTTTAGAGAAATGGACATAGTGGGTTGCTCCCATTTATAGATTATAGATAGGATTATGGTCACGAGGTTTTAATATAAGATCATACTTTGTAGCCCAACGAATGATGCACAGTTTTTGTTCTTAAATACCAAGAACAATTTCAGGAACAAAGATTTCTTCCAATTTGAAAATTTGGAAAAGGTTGATACGGTAAGATGTTGCAAGGGAATTATGAAGTTCTGATAGTCTTTGTTCCATAAAGAAAAATATTAAAATACATCATATTGTTGTAAACCATATATATTTGAAATTCTGACCAAATATGTATCATCGGCAAGACAGTTTACAATGATGGTTTTTCTGGTAAAATGTTATGTCTTGTTGATAGCATGGAGTGTTTGTGAAAATAACACAGCCACACATGGAATGCGTGAACCTAGCAATCTCATTTGTTTTGTGTGACCCAACTATTTATACATTGTATAACTGTTCTAAACCCCTATATATTTTCCTTCCTAGTGCATTGTGTGCCAATCAGTTGTCATATGTACAATAGGAAGTCTGTACTAAGTTTCTGAGAGATTGGAGGAAACCAAGGAGAGACCTACATTTAGGAACTCCAAGCACATGTACCAATGCAGAATTCATGTTGTTTGTTTTACCAGGTTGCCGACTATCCATACTAGGTGGGTTGAGAGACACCCACAAGTATGGCCTTGCCACCTCGGACACCCTGGAGGATCTAGCATGTCTCCGCGCCCTAGACGGCACTTGGACCCCTGGGATCATAAGAATCCCGGTATCTTGACATGTTCCGGCTTAGAAAGACCTTGGCATCGGCCCCTTGCAGACTCATTATCTCTCGTATTTTTATCCTGATTATAGTAGCCTATTCCACAAGAAATAAATGTTCCGAAAGGTTATTTATAACAAGTGTTCTATACCCTCAAATGTTCTAGTTTATTGGACCATAGATTATATTTTATACTTGTAATAATGGATTTAAGTAGGTAATCCATAAGATCCAAATACAAGGATTAATAGTAAAAGCACCATACTGGGTTAGGTTCCACACAAACATGTCAGGATCATTAAACAATTTAACATTCATTAGGCATAGGACCAAGTGAACCCACTAGTCCCAGTTGATCCTAGTGAGATTCTGCCTAAGTATGTTTGGAGGAGAAACTGACATTACATCTGCACCCAAAACATTTTTCCATCGCACGATGTTAGTCACTCTGTTAGTTACATTGATGACATGTAGATGCTTGGTATATCAAATAGTTGGGTCACGAGATTTGTGCTCTAAATTCATACTTTGTAGCTCAACGAAAAGATGCCCAATTTTTTTATCTTAAAATCAAAAACAATTTAGGAAAAAATATACTCTCCAAGAATATCTGGAAAGGCTGACACAATTAACACATCTGAAAATACCTCATATTGACCTAAACTATTTATATTTGAAAATTGTGAACAGAGATGTGCCATCAGCAGTACAGTTTATCATGATGGTTTTTCTGGTAAATGTTATGTCACATAGGAAATCATGAACATAGCAATCACATTTGTTCTGTGTGACCCAACTAGTACAAATCGCTTCACTGTTCCAAACCCCCGATATGTTTCCTTCCAAGAGTAACTAGGTTCCGAGAGAATGGAGGAAACCAAAGAGATACCTACATTTAGCGACCCGGGGCCCACCAATTTTGTGAAAATCACTGAAAACAAAGAACCTGACGACGCCCACCAATCCCCCCCCCCCAACATCATATAGAAACTCAATAACAAATAGGGCCGATCCATATAGGTAAACAGTTAAGAAAACTGTTACACACTCCTAGGTCGCATTCTTACTCCTCTCAAGCGAAGCTGCTGGCCTCTCATCAGTAGCCACCACCTCGCTCCAGCATGGTTGCTCGCCATCTTCTACTGCCCTGGTTTGAGCATACCATCTTTGCAGGTAGATTCCTAAGAGTTGAGTAGTTGACAGAAAGTGCCACTTTTTTTTTTGAATTTTAAAGCTTTATATATAAAAGTGCACGCAAGCCGCCTCATTAAAAACCCTCCAGTCCCCGTAGGTACCCTGGTAGGGAAAAGAGTGCGTCGTGAAACTTGCGGCACCAAGTCAAAATATGGTTACATCCACGGTCAGTTGCTCAAGAATAAAATCAGGCGGATCCTCCAGCCAAACTACAGTCTGGGGTCCCGCCGCCTTGCTAGCTATAATGTGAGCAACTCTATTAACCTCTCTATTACAGTGACTGAAAGAAACATGTGTAAAACCCCTAGCAAGAAAAGTGCACTCTTCGTAGATCGCAGCTGCAGGTCCACTAGAGTTCTCCCCCTCCTGCATCGTCGTAATAACCTCCATGCAGTCCATGTTGATAATTAATCTGTTACATCCAACTTGCCCTGCTAGAATAAGACCATCTCGCAGCGCCCGAGCTTCAGCAGCCGTAGCAGCATCCGCGATCACAGGTATTCCACAGTTGCTAGCAGCTATGAAGGTACCCCTATCATCCCGAATTACTACCCCAGATGCGCCCGAGAAGAGAAGGAATCTGACAGAAAGAAGCATCGATATTAAGTTTAGTGTATCCCTCTCTTGGTTTTTTTCCAACCACCAGTGCGATCTCTCGAGTTTTCTTGGACGCTCGAGAGTAGTTTGCTGTGATTGCTGATATTGCATGTGCTGATCTAGAGGGACTAGAAACCGTCTCGTCATGTTTAATCTGTCTCCTTTGCCACCAATATACCAGCAGGCGGTAGCAATCAGCTCGCCCATCCCTATATCAGGTATCCTCGGAGCTGGTCGATCTGGTTGGCATAAGAGGGCTTCAAAAACGCCAGCTCCCGATCGGTCAAAGGTGGACATGGAGCTGATAGTCTCCGAAAGGCCTAGATTCTCCCATATGTCTTGAACCCGTGGGCACTCAAGAAGGCATGGAGTGAATCTTCACAGTAAATAGAACATACCGGATAAGCTGCTGGGGATAATGTGCCGGTTAGCCAAAATACAGTGGCAAGGGATCGTTTCGTGAAGTAGGCGCCAAGAGAAAAATTTGACCTTCGGCGAAACCTTCAATCGCCAAATTTTAGCCCACACCGGATTTAGTCTGAGCGGTACCCTGTCCACTTGTTCTCAGTAATTTCCTGCCATGTTGGAAATCCCACTCAGTATAATAGGCAGAACGGACTGTGAATATCCCAATTTTGGTATTGTTCCAGGAGATAAAGTCCTCCATTAAGCCCACAACCAACGGAATTTTTAATATTCTGTTCACATCAATGTAGAGGAACATACGAAGCAGAGGTTCATTCCATGCCCTGGACACCGGATCAATCAGCTCGGAGACGTAGACAAGATCACTGTTACCCTGACTCGAAATCACCTTCCTATGGACTAGAAGGTACACGGATCATCCCAGATATTAATATTGGCACCTCACCAACGCGCCAAATATGACCTTTTTTAAAGTTCTGGATTCCTGCCCATATGCTCTGCCAAGTAAACGACACTCCCTTTTTCAAAGGGGCATTAAGAAGATCACCAGATGGGAAATATTTAGCTCTTAAAACTTTAGCACATAAAGAATCTGGTTCACAGAGGAGTCGCCAAACCTGCTTAGAGAGCTAGCCAAGTTAAACAATGTAAATCTCTAAATCCCATACCTCCTTATTCTTCAGAGTACACATTTTCCACCACGCAAACCAATGCATATGCTTTTGTCCCTCTTCATCTCCCCACCAGTACCGGGTCATTGCATCAGTTAACCCTTTGATGACTAGTTTAGGCACCTTAAAAACAGACATTGCATACGCTGGTATGGCCTGTGCGACAGCTTTTAATAGAACCTCTTTACCTCCAAAAGAAAGCATCTTCTCTTTGTATCCCTTTAGTCTCGAACACACTCTATATGATGCATAAAGCAATCCGTTCGGTCAACCCCCACAATAGGTGGCAGCCCCAAATATTTATCAGTAATGGACTCGGTAAGAATATTCAACTCAGTACACACCAATTCCCTCACAGCCACATCCGTGCATGGGCTGAAAAAAATGCTAGATTTATCTTCGCTTACCAGCTGCCGATGATTGACAATAATCGTGAAGAATCCTCTTAAGAGTGTTTGCATTGGAAGGTCGGCTCTCATCAGAATTAGGGAATCATCCGCAACAGCAAGTGAGAAATAGCAGGAGCATCGACATACTTTAACACCAATTAGATTACCAGCGTCCTCCTCGTGCTTGAGCAAACTGGTTAGTCCTTCGGCGCAAAGGAGAAACAAATATGGAGAGATAGGATCACCTTGACGAAGGCCCCTCGTAGGGGAGAAAACCTCAGTATGATTGCCATTAATTCGGATTTTTAGTTGACCGAACTCACACACTCCATAAGAGAAATCCAATTCGGGTTGAAACCCAATTTTTCCATAACTCCACAAAGAAAAGACCACTCCACGATCATACGCTTTAGGCATGTCCAGTTTTAGCGCACAATATCCAAATTTCCCCGATGATTTCTTCTTGATGGCATGGTAAGACTCGTAAGCAATCAAGAAATTGTCAGTTATTAGTCTTGCCGGCACAAAAGCACTTTGCGTAGGAGAAATAATATCAGAAAGAATAGTTTCAATCTAGCAGCCAAACTTTAGAAATAACCTTGTAGATGACATTGCAAGTGAAATTGGCCTGAATTGTGTTACCTTTTCCGGGGACTCCGTCTTTGGGATAAGAACAATGGTGGTCTCGTTCCATCCCTCGGGGATCTTCCTTGTATTGAGGACATCAAGAACCGAATCAGTTAGGTCATTACCAATGAGATCCCAGTATTTTTTAAGAAGATTGCGTGCAGTCCATCAGGTCCAGGTGCCTTGAGGTCCCCAATATTAAACACCGCTGTTTTAACCTCCTCCCGCGTGTACTCCGCACATAGGGCCTCATTCATATCAGATGTAACACGGCTTAATCTTACCAATGACAGAAGGGTCCGGTTGGTCAACCTCCGAAGAAAAGAGCCCCTTGAAGTAATTAGCTATATGATCCGAAACAATAGCAGGATCCTCCAACCACTCATCATTATCATTCTTTAGGCGTTTGATAGAATTTTTCTTTCTCCTAGCCGAAGCAAAACGGTGGAAGAAATTAGTAGTTGACAGAAAGTGCCACTTTAACATCTGAAAGAATAACGAGCATCAGTTTTGCATACCACAACAAAGAAAAAAATAACACAATGAAGCTATGGTTTATAGAATTAGGAAATAAAGTGCCACTTTCCTTAAGAGTTTGCAATGCTAGTAAAATAACAGAGCAGAATGCACTAGCGTATACCAGAATATTAGCTACCTAACATACTCCCTATATTTTGGTGTTAACTTCCAAATCGGAGACCAAAATGCTGATTCCACTCACAAACTACAAGGCGGGACATGTCCAGCTAGGTAGCAGAGACAGTTTAATTGTTGTGTATTAATCACCAAATTACATTCCACTGTAGGAACTCTAAGAGACAAAGAGAGGCTGGAGGGGGCGATTTTCACTTCCCGAGAGTCTTCTGTTTCAACACACAGATCACAGGGCTCATCGTCAGCTTTTTCCCACAATCGACAGGTCGAAACAGATCACAGGGCTCACCGTCAACTTTTTCCCACAATCGACAGGTCACGCACGTACAAGCGCCACCGGTCCAACCGAAAGGACATAATTCAGTAAGGAATGTGATGCACCGAAGTGGCTTCCCATTCCATGCATGGTACCATTTCTCAAATGCCATCTTCTCCAAAGCATCATGAGAAAATGCACTACCTTCAAAAACTCTATCGACCATTTCAAGACACAAGAAGATTCAGTCTTTTACATGACTGATTCAAGCTAATGGACAGGCCTACCACCAAATACTCCAGAGAACTACAGCAAGGCGACTATTATAAAAAAACATCAGTGATAGGCTTATAGGAACGACATGCAGTCACAAAACTGAATAAGTACCAAAAACTCGTAAAGGATCATTTTCAACAGGAGTAAATCATTTAAGCCTAACGCAGGAAGTACATAATGTATGAGAGCTCGTACAGTGGTTTTGGAGTCTATCACGGACCAAGCTGGCAGACTAAGCATTCCTCACAGATAATAGCACTGAAGTACATGATACTATACTTGCTCAAGCTGAAGATGGTTTCTAGAGCCACCATCTTGGGTTTGTAGTAGCCCAATGACCTACCAGTGTTAAGAAAAATCCGCCCATCATTTGGATCGATAGCTAAAGGTGTGGTATTCTCGGACGAATAATCTGGCGAGAACTCGCTGATCTCTATATGATATTCCATTGACCAGATTCCAATGTCTTGCATCATCCAAATGTTAACAACATTGATGCTCTTGTCGGAACAAGCGACACAAAGTGCACCTTGAAGCTGGAGCATGGACATACGCCCATCATTAAGGATGCAGGGAGGGCCTTCCATAATCTCAAATTTACCGGCCCTACATTGAACGCCAAGATTTCGCAGCTTTGAGATACCGGTCCAAGATAGGCTCAACCATCCAGCAGATTCTTCCATTGACATAAGCAGGGGGCATGTTAGCTACTGGTCTCGGAGGAGGGTCTACTATATGCCATGGCTTCTCTTTCACATACCGTAATTTGCACTCGATCTTGTATTCTCGTGTTACCAAGTCCTTCTTTTTGTAGGAGATATGCACTAGCACATGCTTATTAATCTTCGATTCGTAACCCAACCCAATGCGCCCAGCAAAGAAAGTGTCATCATCGTCGGGAGTCTCTATGCGCTGAAAAAAACGCATGGCAGGATTACATACGGAACCCCAGACACCGCAGCTCCCCACATTGAGACCATGACACGACTGGGAGCATAATAGATCAGGAGCATTTACCAGTGCATGTGTACCACGGAACTCCTTAATATCCACACACAATCCATAGCTAGAATCCAACATGATCATAACACGAGGGCGACAACGACGCTGCGCTCGTCGTCCCCCCTGAGCCGCCGGTTCAGTTCCTCGTCGAGGGCAGCCATGTCCACGACCTCGTCAATGATGTCCCCGACACTTCGACGACGCCGCCCCACTCCCCTTCTTCGGGCTGCGGCCACGAGGCGCTCCTGTTGGCGGAGATGGAGATGAATCAGGATGTTTATTCTAAGGAGGATGCTGATGTTGCCCCGCTAAGTGATCTCCTGGCTCCCTCGCTCACTAATGGCGAGGGTGGAGGGTGTTCAACGATCGATGCTTGCAGGATGGGGGAGAGCGTGGACGGTGACATTGTTGCACCGTTGTTGGGCACGGTACATGACCTATTCGTCATGCCGACTGTGCCCCTTCTTCCTTGTCCTGCTCCTCGGACCCCGGCTCCGGCCCGTGTTGAGCCTTTAACGACGGAAATTCGCCACAGCGCACGGTTGGGTGCCAAACCGAAGATGCCGGCCATGGATAAGGCTGTCCGCGTGATGTCCAAGAAGATGGGAATTCAAATTGCTCCCGATGTCCCTTTGGAACAGGCCCGTAAGCAATTTGTGAATAGTTTCAAGACGCCGTTGTCTGCGTCGTCTTGTCAGGCGCTCGCTCAGCGTTTCAAACTCAACATACCGAGTCTTGCCGTTGTTGACGATGCCCTCTTTGGCCTGGCTGGTCCAGGGGGTGTAGAGATCTCGCCTTCTGGAGAGTAGGTGGTCCGCGCCTAGTTTTTCTGCCCTGATACGCGTCTGTTCTAGATGGCGAGGGACAAGACTTAGAGGTTTTTACTGGCTGAAGTTTCTTTGGCCGGTTTAGTACCTTCTTTTTTACTTTTTGGCTTAGGCCTCCCATCTTTACTCCTTCTATATTAATGAAAACGGCAAAGCTTTTGCCTTTGTTTCAAAAAAATAACACGAGGGCTCCTATTCATGTTTGCATGAATGACATGTGACTGAATAAAACGGTCAGTCATAATCATTGCACGCCATTCCCTACAGACCAAATTCAACTCTGACACTGAGTGTGCAGACATCCACTTGAGGACATCCGACCAAGCTTTAGTCCTCGGTGACGAGAAGACCATCTCCTCAATTGTGCGTCCGACGGAACCGAAGTGCTCCTCAAACAGACCATGTGTCAGGTAGAAGTCGTCATCACAGCTGCCGATTATAGTTCCATCTGGTGTGAATAAAATCTCTGGGGCGTCCTCGCTATCAGGATCCACTGCAAACACTTTGAGAGTTCCTGTCCCGAACATGATCTTCTTCCGCCCATGATCTGAAAGGTACATACATAGTGGGGCAATGCGGAGAGATTGCAGCAGCACGCGGTCAGATTCTGGCCAAGCACTTCGATCAATGCAACAGAGCTTCACCCACCGGGCTTCCATGTAATCTCTTAACAAGAACACGTGGAAACGACCATCACTCTCCAGTTCTTCATTGCAGAAGCATAAGGAATTAAGGATCCGTCCAGCTCCGTCAGTGATGAATTCAGCATACCTGGCCATGGCAATGGCAACGGCTACAAATCAAATGTCTCACTGCTAGTGTTGAAAGTAATAATGCCAACTTGATGGCTGAAAAAGTGTAGATGCCCATCAGCCCATGTAGGTAAACACCCGGATTATTCTCGTCGACGTAATGCGACGGAGGCTGTTGGGCAGTAGGCCTCCAGTAGGCAGCCGTGTCAAGAACCAAGACCTCGCAGCAGTAGGAACTAATCCCTCTAAGGGCTCATTTGGTGGCAGCGGATACCGCGCGGATTCTGGCATTTCCCTAGGTGAGAATTCCGCGGGCGAATCTGGCCCGGGGAGCCCCAGCGGCCCGTTTGGCGCTCCGCAAGGGGAGAAAAATTGGGCCCTTCCACGACATTTCCCCGGGCAAGGGTTCCTCTAGTCGGGACATCGTGGACGAAATCCCTCGCTCGCACTCTCGCTTGGTGGCGGCGCTCGTTGGTAGGGAGAGGTGACGGCGCTAGGCCTGGGGCGACGTCTTCTTCCGGCGGCGAACAGGAGCGAGCCCGCCCTCCTGGCCGCTCCCTCTTCTGCCTCTCCCCCCCGAGATCTTATCCGGTTCGACCTACCAGGAAGACCTCCGGCGACGGCGACAGTCTAGCGGCCACGAGCTTCTTCATCATCCTTGGACAAAGGTTAGCATCTTACTCCTTCCCACCTCCGTTTCCTTCCCAGCTCAAGCCTTATCCGACCTAGCAACGGTGGGTTGTTCCTAGATCTTGCAGCTGCCGATGTTTAGACAAGCTTTGCCGGTCAGATCCGTGTCCTTCTAGCTTAGCTAGCTGTCGCTAATGATTTAGGATCGATTTGTGTCCTTCTAGCTTAGCTAGCTGCGGATGCTCAAGAAGACGCGATGCTCCTCTCTTGGTATCTAGATGTGTATAGTCTTGGTCCGAGCAGTACACCCGCGCCCAGGCTCAGCACACGCGGTGACCTACCAGCAACGCCATCGGCGACGCAGTGCTAGCCTGGAAAGAGCATTTCACTTTCAGTGACATGGATGGAAACAAGTCACTAAATATTACATGGAGAAAATGCAGCCTGAGCCCAGTGTACATTCAGTTTACTACTACGTCTTCTAATCGTAATGTACTTCTTGGTATTTATTTTGTTCTTTTATGAAAGATTGAGTATGTCGCAAGGGTAGCTTCTTATGGAAAATGATTGCCAAGAAAAAAGAAGGCAGTAGCATCATGCCTTCTTTTTGACATAATCATTGTATTTAAACTACTACCATGCATGGTAATAATAGGAAAACAAGTGAAGAGCATAGACCATAAACATGAGAAACCTCTGGATTATTATGCTTGGCTCAATGGAATAGTCTTGCCCAAATTTTAGGTCTTGTTTGTGCTCTGTTTTTTCCTTAACAGAGATTGCGCTCTGTTATTTTAGAGCTTGTGCTATGCTTTTTAAGAGTGTTTGTGCTCTTCTTTTCTGCTGCAAACTGAAATGCTTACAGTAATTTCCTTTAGGAGAACAAGTGCACATCATAGTCTACATTATTTTGAATTTTTACTTTGTTTTGTTTTGTCACTTATTGCTACGCTTGCTGTAGGAACCAAGCTAATTTCCAGCGGGACTTATTGCTACGCTTGTTGTACGACATTTTTCATATGTATAACTCTTTCCATCGTTGTCTCCTATCTATTTGATTGTGCAAATGTTCAGATGAACTAGTGTATAGTTAGTCTCAGACGTGGTGTTCTGAACAAAAAATTTCTGCTATATGTAATGTGTGCAAGGTTGTATCAATGCGACTGTATAATTTCTGTGAAGTTATATGTATAGATAGTCTCAGAAAGGTTGTATCAATGCGACTGTATAAAAATGTCTGCTATATGTATAGTTAGTCTCAGAAAATCTTGATAGTATCAAAATTCAGATACCTTTTATCTATTGTTGTGATTTTAGGGTATGTTTATTATGGCATATGCTCCTTCATATAGAACTCTGTCGTGGTGTGGAACTCTGGATGGCCTGCTGGTCTCTTACGACGATGTAGGATCTTTGTTGCCAGTGTCTTAAAAGTTAAAACTGACTATGGTTTTCCATAACATTACTGAGGAGTTGCTTGTTTTCTGCCTAGTGGATGGTACTAAAATGCTAGCTTTTACTTTTTAGCAAGTCACCCATGGATATGGTAGAAAATAGAAACCTGAAATCAAGAATTTTGTGAACCTACTTAGAAATTTAGTATTCATTATCTTTATCAAAAGGACCTGATCCATATAGAAATTGGGTTCTTATTTAAAATAGGAATGCACTCTAATATTTTTGGTACTCCATAATGAACAATCGGCATGCATAACTAGGTGTGTTGGATGTAATTTTTGGTACTCACTTATCATCCAGAACTTGATCTCTGGATTTACTGCATTTTATCATCGTATGTCCACTGCAACTGAAAATGCTTGATAACCTGGTCTTCGTTCTGGTCTCCTCAGCCAGGGCCTTGTCTTTGCTTGATGCTCCAGCAATAACATGTTTGCTTTCTACATTTCACTTCAATGCTCCAGCATAAAGTAGGAAGAAAACTAATTGTGTGTATGAAGTTCTAAGTGACTCAATTTCACATACATTTTGGCACATAAGCTTCAGTTGATTTCTGGTCTCCAAACTTCCCAGCTCTGCTGATTCCAGTTACTAACGGTCTCTTCAGTTCTGATCACATCTCCATTGGAGCTCCATGCATTGCAAGTTGTCTTTCGCATAGTATAGCACCACGGTAAACTACTATAGTACATAGTTTCTTCTTATCTGACCATGAAATTAAAATGAACTTTAGTCTTCTAGTTGTGCCTTCTATTTTTTCAGTTGGTTACTGTTTTTTTTCCTGGTTGTGCCTTCTATTAATTTTTTTTTCTTGCTTAAAATACTAGTTATGGGTTCTAGAAGGAATAAGATAAGAAAATTTCTGCTGCAAGAACAAGAAGAAGATGACGAACTTTTCTTTGTATTGGTTCCCGCTTTATACTCTGCTCTATATGAAGAAAAAAGACCAGTCCATACATCTTCTCTAACTGGTGCTATGAAGGTTAAGGAGATACTAGAAGGGCATGAGAGTTGGTCTAAGGTTAATTTCGGATGGAGCCTGAGATTTTTAGATCCATGTCAAACTATCTTAAAAGAGAGTGTCTGTTGGAAGGCACATCAATTTTAGGTGTCGATGAGCGATTGGGCATGTTCATGTATATGATCTCACATAATGCTACCAATCAAGATCTTCAAAAATGAAGGGAATATGCCCGAGAGGCAATAATAAAGTGTTTATTATGTTATTCCTTGTTTATGATAGATGTTTATTTCTCATGCTAGAATTGTATTAACCGGAAACGTTGATACATGTGTGATTAATAAACAAACCAACGTTCCTAGTGAAGCCTCTCTTTTAACTAGCCCGTTGATTAAACAGATGATCAAGGTTTTCTGATCATGAACATTGGATGTTGTTGATAACGGGGTCATGTCATTAGGAGAATGATATGATGAACTTAAACCCTAAACTAAGTATAACAATACGATCAAGTCATTTAGTTTTGTTGTTATGTCTTACATTCGGAGTAACATTATTCCTTAGACCATGAGATCATGTTAATCACTAATACCGAAAGAATACTTTGATGACATCATACGTCACACCGTAAAAGGGTGACTATAAAGGTGGCATTGGATATTCGGAAAGTATTGGTTGAAGCTCATGGATCGAGAATGGGATTTGTCCATCCAATATGACGGATAGATATACTCGGGGCCCTCTCGGTGATATCACATCGACACCGCTTGCAAGCAAGTGATTTGATCACTAGGATGTTATATCACGGGAACAAGAAAAGAGTACTTGTCGGATAACGAGATCGAACAAGGTATAGTGGATACCGATGATCGGATCTCGGACAAGTAATATATCGCGAGACAAAGGGAAATCGTTACGACGTTGAAAGGTTCACACGATCACGAGAGTCATCGTTGAATATATAGGAGTCATCACGGTTTTCCAGACCCCGCTGTTGATTATTGATCGGAGAGGAGTCTCGATCATGTCTATAATATTCACGAACCGTAGGGAGACACACTTAAGGTTCGATGAAGCGTTTAGAGGATACGGAATACCGAAGAATATTTTGGGCAGCTCCGGAATTGTTTCGGGGAAAATTGAAATAGTTCAAGGGGTTTTTCGTCGAACGGTTGTTAATAGAATTAACAAATGGTTCGAGGTGCTGCATGCAAATGTTTGTTAATGGAATTAACAAATATAAATAAAGAAATAAAAATGTTTTATTTATTTATTAAAGAAAAACCTTTGGATTTTCCAAGTGGGAAATTAAGGGATTTTTGAGTGGGTTTGAGTGGAGCTTCCACTCACATGAAGAGAGGAAGGGGTGGGGGCACCCATGGCTGGCCGCACCCCCCTTGGGCTGCCTCCCCTCCCCTATAAAAGGAGGGTGAGGGCTCTCTCTTCTCCACACACTTGCTCACACATTTTCCCTTCCATCCGCTGCTCCATTCCATGGTCTCCGGCTTGGCGAAGCCCTGACCGTGGGATTCTTCACCACCACCACGCCGTCGTGCTGCTGGAATTCCGGAGGGATCCTCAACTTCCGCGACCCGCTGGAACGAGGGAAAGTCTTCATCGAGCTGAACGTGTGACCGATTACGGAGGCACCGCCGGATTGCGATGCTCTTCTTCTCGCTCGGGATCGGCGTGAGAACGACTACGCCCAACGAGATATTTTCTCGTACCACTTAGAGTCTTCGAGGGTATGTTATCTCAGGACTCTCTTTCTCCCCGTTGCCTTTCATCTCATAGATTAGATCTTGGCCATTTGGGTTTATCGCGTGTAGGAAAATTTTTGTTTTCTATGCTACGTTCCCCTTCAGTGGTATCAGAGCCGGATCTATGCGTAGATGAATTGTACGGGTAGAACACATAGGAGTATGTGGGCGTTGATGATCATGTTTTTGTCTCTTTGAGTATTTTATGATCTTAGTGGCATAGTAGGATGAAGCGGCCCGGACTAACTTTACATGTCCACGTACATGAGACTTGTTCCACAGCTGACATGCAACTTGAATTGCATAAGTGGCTTGCGGGTGTCGGTTTCTCCTACTATAGTTAAGATCTAATCTACAAAGGGTTGTTAAAAAATATGTTTTATCAACGTTGTGGTTCTTGTACGTAGATATGAACGGTTCTATCCTCGTAAGCCCAAAGCCACGTAAAATATGCAAAAAATTAGAGGCGTCTAACTTGTTTTTGCAGGGCATGTGATGTGATATGGTCAATGTTACAAACGTTATGTATGAGATGATATCTTTTGTAAATTATTGACATACCGTCTGGAGCCATATGGTTGTCTTATTTTATGGCCTGCGTGTTGTATGTCATATCCATGTGATATGTTGTAATGGACAATCAAGATGGAGGTGCCACGGACCTTGGTGCCACGCCGGTGGAATGATGGAGATCATACCATGATGCACAAGATGGAGATCAAGTGCAAGAAGGACCATATCATATCACATTATCCATGCATGTGATGTTTATCCTTTTATGCATCTTATTTTGCTTAGATCGCGACGGTAGCATTATAAGATGATCCCTCTCACTTAATATCAAGATAATAATGTGTTCTTCCTTAAGTATGCACCGTTAAGAAAGTTCGTCGTTTCGAGACACCACGTGATGATCGGGTGTGATAGACTCAACGTTCGCATACAACGGGTGTTTTCAAGCCTAGCATGTACAGACATGGCCTTGAAACACATGCAATACAATGGTTCGCATCGATATTGTATATGTCTTTGCAAAACCTCGTCTGCTCCATCCGGAAACTTTTGATCAACTAAGAAGTTTAAGTATGGAATTGTCCAGTCCGGGTAAATGAATAGAACTTCTATTGACTCGAAAACTAGAGGGTATCAATATCTCCAGCTTTTATTGATGGTTCATGCAAATGTTGGACAAACACACCAGGCGGAAGAGTTTTAACCCTTTCCGAGCCCATGCGGGCTAATGCATCCGCGTTCCAATTTTCTTCCCGCTTGATATGAAGTACTTCAAATCCTAGGAAGCAAATGGAAATCTCATCCACCGTTCTCCGATATTCGGCCATGATGGGACTTTTAGCGTCTTATGTTTAGTTTAGTTGATGATGTACCAAATCCGAGTCGCCATAGCAGAGTATACGCTTAACTCCTATTTCTTTTGCAATATACAAGCCAGGAAGCAATACTTTGTATTATGTCACATTGTTGCTGGCGTTGATGTGTATTTGCAATACATACTCCATAATGTCACCCTTTGGAGATTTTAGCACTACACTAGCTCCAACATCTTCTTTCATTTTGGATCCGTCAAAATGCATGATCCAATACTCCGACTCTGGCATTGGTGTGTTTTCCATTGCTTCTGTCCAATCAGCGACAAAGTCTGCCAACACCTGGGATTTAATTGTCATCCAGGGTTGGTACTTAATGTCGAACACAGCGAGCTCAATGCCCCATTTGGCTACTCCGCCTGTTGCATCCACATTATTGATGATATCCCATAGTGGTGCTTTGCTTACCACTGTTATGGAATGTCTTTGGAAATAATGACAGAGTTTTCGAGATGCAAAAAACACTCCATATGTCAGTTTTTGATAATGTGGATACCTTTATTTTGACTCAGAGAATACTTCACTAAGATAATACACCGGATGCTGATTTGGTATACTTTGTTCGTCTTTCCGTCTTTCCACAATTGTCACCGCGCTTATAACCCTGTTAGTTGCTGTAAGATATAACAACATGGGTTGTTCGTCTTCCGTTGACGCCAAAATCGGAGCTTTCATCAAAGTTTCCTTCAAATGTGTTAATGCTTTGTCCGCCTCTTCTGTCCATTCAAATTTGTCTGATTTCTTCAACAATTTGTACAATGGCAGAGCTTTGTCACCAAGCCGGCTTATAAACCTGCTTATGACGGCTGCAGAACCCGTCAATCTTTGGACATCTTTTAAGCACGTAGGCCTTTTGATGTTTAAGATTGCTTTAATTTTTTCCGGGTTTACTTCTATTCCTCTGTGAGAAACGATGAAACCCAGAAGCTTTCCTAGGGGAGCCCCAAATACGCACTTTAATGGATTCAACTTCATTTTATAAGTGCACAAATTTTCGAAATTTTCTCGTAGATCTTCAAGGAGTGTATCTTTTTCCTTGGAAACGACGCAATGTCGTCCACGTAAACGTGCACGTTTTTACCAATTTTACTATGCAAACAACATTGCATGCAACGCTGGTATGTTGCACCCTCGTTCTTCAAGCCAAAAGGCATGGTTATGTAATATTATGTTCCGTAGGGTGTTATGAAAAAAGTTTTGATTTGATCTTCTTCTTTCATGCGTATTTGATGGTACCCGGAATAAGCGTTCAAAAAGCATAAAAGCTGAGAGAGTTGCATCTATTATTTGATTGATCCGCGGTAACGCGAACCTATCTTTCGGACATAATTTGTGCAATCCCGTGTAATGTAGACACATCCTAAGAATAGTACTATCCTTCTTCGAGACTAATACTGGGCTTTCAGAACAATCAGTATGATAACTTTCCGGATAAAATCAGCTGCTAGGAGCCGGATAATTTCCTTGCCGATCGCCTTTCGTCTTCTTCCGTCAAAACGACGTATACCTTGCTTGATGGGTTTTGATCTTGGAATTACTTTGAGTTGTGTGCTCAGCAAGTTCCCTGGGCACACCTGGCATATCAGCTGGACACCAGTCGAAAATATCCCAGTTCTCACGTAGGAACTTGATGAGTGCGTCTTCCTATTTGTCAGCCATTCCAGTTCCCACTACGACAAATTTGTCAGATCTTTGGGGACTAGAATAACCTGTCTTGTATTCTCCGATGCTTTGAAGCTATCCGCCGGCTTTCGGCTTTCTTTTCCTGCCGGCATTTCTGACGGCGATACTTCCTTTGCTAGCCCTTTCAATTCCTTCTTTGCAATCACTTGTTCAGCGCAAATGGCGTTTCCTTTTTCCAGCTCGTTCGCCAATTTGAAGTCTCCCGATATGGTGATTACTCCTCCTTTTGTCCAAGGCATATTCAGCTTGTTATATAACATGATCTAGCCATGAACTTGGCGAAAGCTGGACGTCCGAGTATTGCGTGGTATACACTTTCGAATGGCACCACCTCGAATGAGATCTTTTTCGGACGGAAGTGTTATCTTTTTCCAATGTTTACATCTAGGGAAATTTTCCTAGGGATTATGATTGTCTGCCAGGAACAATACGTGGAAACGTATGTTGCTGTGATTGAGCTGGTTCTCGGAGATGTGTATATGCTTCAATGTACTTAAGTACATGATGTTGATAGATCCTCCATGCATCAGCACTAGTTTGAGCCTAGTGTTTGAACAATAGGGCTTACGACTAAATCATGTGTGCCGGTTTATGGGATGTTCCCGGGATGATCAGACTGATCCCAGGTGATTGGCGTATTTGAATACTTTAAGAACTTAGGGGTTGGAGGTACAACCGTGTTTTGAACAATAGTGTTCTTTTCACCTGTTTTGCTGATGTAGTTGCCAGGAAAGTTAGGTTACACTCAGGAATTTTGGCTCGCCTTTCGGCTGTTGTTCCAGGATTTTGTCATTAGTGTCCGATTCACTTTTTTTTCAGCTTCTGGATTTTCTTGTTGAACTCCCGCTTGGAATTGTTTCCTTTACTCCCAGATCCTGCAGTGCCTTTCATATGCTTATTGAGCCAGCACTGCGCATTTGTATGGGTAGGTTTCCCAAATTGCGAATGGTGGACACAGTTTTTCGACTTAATATTTTCCCACTCGTTCTTTGAATAGGAGATAAGTTCTCTGCTTCTTCCTTTCCATTTGCTGCCATTATCGTTTCCAAAGGTTAAGTTAACTTCCTTGGGTTTTGGCTGCGCTTCTGGAGTAGCTTTCTTTTTCGAACGAGGCGTCTTTTTGGTATGAACCAAAGCGTCAATATTTCCACCTCTCGCTTTGATATCATCTTTGGCCGCTGCGTGCTCATTGGCGGTGGTAAGCATAGATCCGAGATCTTTGTGCTCCTTTGAACCAACCATGAACGGTACAAAGCCGGGTTTTAATCCACTGATGAAAGCATGTATTGCTTGTACATCACTTACTCCAGAGCAGCTATTTTTAATTGATGTCCATCTTGATATAAAGTCGACATACGCCTCGTTGATGCTCTTAGGCGTTTGTACGTACCCCAAAAATGCTGAGCAAATACTCTAGTTATATCATCGCTATCCATCGTTCTGGACGGAAGCCCGTTGATTCAATCTCTGGCTCCATCCAGCAACATTAGGGGGAGGAATTTTATCGCCTCTAGGTCTGTCCCTTTACTGATCTGAACAGCAGTATAGTAGTCTGAGAGCCATGTATCCGGGTTTGTACTTCCGGTAAAGCCAGAATGTAGGGTTATCCTTCGGATCCTGTCAGTGAAGCACTTAGGTCTAAAGTATATATCATCTCTTTCCGCCTTATCGACATGAACGGAATATCTACTGGCTGAATGC
>JAPCYS010003404.1:0-19201 GCA_028641055.1 Alopecurus myosuroides | reverse complement strand
CATGGCAATGCAAAGTATATATACCCACAGGCAGGGCATATTGAGGGTATGTTTGGTTCAGCTTATCCAACCTGCTTGTATTGTCAAAAATCTAAAAGCCAACCAAACGAACAATTTACCACATCAGATTATTGAAAGCAACAAACTTTTCAGAGTGTATTTTCCACCACAGGGACAGAGCTGCTTCTACCGCATCACGAATTTGATGCTATTTACTCAACAATGTCACCCATAAGTGAACGTACCGTTTCGTTCTAATAATTTCTCCACCCGCATCACCTCGTTATATATTTTTCCACGCCCCAACACATCATGAGACAGAATACCGTCTAGGGTTCCTGCCGCCGCTCTGTCCGGCCGGCGACTCCGGCCTTGCACGCCATGTTCCTGACGTTCATCCGCACTGCAACGGCGCCACTGTCCCGTCTGCCACGTCTTGGCCTCCTCCGCACATGTCGGCCAGGTAATCCTGATTCCTTCCTTTCCAGAACATGGTGCTTTGGGGTGATCTTTGCAAAGCGTCTGCTTGGCCTCCATAGATCGACTAGCACTAGTAGAAACTGGGCTATCAGTCCGGTTCCAGAGGTCCTTTAGTACCGGTTGGACAACCGGTACTAATTAATCGGCACTAAAGGCCCCTATCTTTAGTATCGGTTCCTTACGAATCAGTATGAAAGGCGCCTCCACGTGGGCTCGAGGGAGCCCGCGGGGCTGGAGACCTTTGGTACCGGTTTGTAACGCGAACCGGTACCAAAGGTTTGGGGCATAAACCCGGGTTTAGGGTTTAGGGGCCGTATCAGACCGTTTCATCGTACGAGGATCGCGTCGATGCGCTAGAAACGCGTTTGGGTATACATAAAATATCTACATGAAAATCAAATTGATGCCTATATCAACTTGGTGCATATATATAACACATGCAATTAATTACATAAGATCGCAAATTAAGTAGTGTTTCATAGTGGTACTCTCCGAGACATACTATATACATGTAGCTAGCTCACTATTAAATTGAGGCATACTAGCTATGAAACAAGGTGGTACTCTCCAAAAGGAGCTATGACGTCCTGAAGGGAAAATCCCACCAATTCCTCGCCAATTGCTTGGAAGCGGCACTCGATGGGGAGGTTTTCCCGCTTTCTTGCCAATTGTAAAAGAGTGAGATACAAATGAATACATGAGTTATGTGTGTAATAAAACAATTATGACTGAAACTCAGCAGAACTGATGGTTCAGCAGAACTGATGGTAACAAAATAAATTTATGAATATAGTTTATGTACCTCATTATTGATGTTATTATTTATTCTCTCGTTGAAAATCTTGTGAATGTTCTCACAAACAAAGTAACACATAGATTAGTCCCCTTTGGTTGTTGCGCGCATTTCTGTACAAGAATATAATTCAGTCAAACAATAATCAAGTATGATAAAGGTGTGTGGACCTAGATAGTAGTACTTACTTTTGCACGCCATGTCAACTTCGGATTCCATCCACCGTCCGGATCTTCCTTGATGAACGTTTCCCATACGCTGCCCGACAAAGAAAATGAATAAAATAGTTATTAATTTGTTGACATCAGTAAATTAACGAAAAAAACTGATAAAAATTAAAGAAAATTACCTTTTGAGCATATCAAAACAGTGCGTGTAATCTTGAGGTTGTTTGGTTAGTGAGTCATAGATTTCAACTATTCCATCGTGCATTCTAATGACGATAAGAGTAAAGTGGAAGTTGCGCACGTTTAAATATGCAGTGTCATAGATATAACTCATTAGTTAAATTTTAACATCTGGTGAGCAAAATAGATGTGTTGGAAGATAGTAACACTCACTCGAAGTTGTAAGGCCAAATTATTTGTTTTTTGTCATGTTGTCGCTTCAAAAACCTTAGCAGTCTCCGTTGTATCCTTGTTATACATGGGTTCCTTTATGATTTTTTTCATGCATTGTATCTGCGTCAATGAACCCAATGTTTGTGATTTCATCCCTTTTGCATTCGAGCACCTTTAATCTGCATAATATAGCGCACAAAAGATTAAATTGAGGATAATTGCATAAAATGAACGAACTGAGCTAAAGACTTATCGAATTACATAAATAAACCACTTACAGACAATAGCAACTGAGAAACGATTTGTCGAGGGCCCGGAGATTATATAACCCCAAAAGATCCTCGAAGTCAATGCTCACATCGTAATCTTGGAAGTAGTGCTCCTCCTTAACTCCCACCAGCATAACCTCGTACCCTTCCTTTGCCCTACCCCAGTACCAGCTATGCAAATTGCGCATTCTTGTTGGTAGGATGGAGACATTCTCGACCAATTTTTTTTCCTTTTTCAAATTTATATGCTACTTCAGCGATGGGGTAATCGATATGGTTGTGTGTTGTTGATAAGTACTTTGAAATGCCTTCTCGTCAAACACCTTGAGAGGGGTGACCGATTGACCGACTTGTTCTCCGAGCTGGGGAACTTGTTTCCTTTTTTCCGCCTAGACCACTTGTTTCCTTTTTCCCGCCTGGACTACCGGTTTCCCTTTTTCCTCCTGGACCATATCGTCACATGACCTTTGATACGTCATAAACGTACCCCTAATTTCTGATGCTCCATGATCATATTATGTCAATTGCTACATGTTTTCTCCCTTCTTTATGTCATTTTTATCGATTTTCCGGACTAACCTATTAACAAGATGCCACACAACCAGTTCCATGTTTTCTGTTGTTTTTTAGTTTCAGAAAACTTGTTCTGGAAATATTCCCGAAATTGGAAAATTCGAAGCCCGGAAGTCCTATTTCCCCCGGAAGCATCCAGAAGACCGAAGAGGAGCCGGAGAGAGGCAGCAGGGGGGCACACCATAGGGTGGCGCCCCCCCGGCCTCCACGGCCTTTTCCCTTTTGCCTATTTAAGCCCCCCGGATGGAAAACCCTAGACACCTGATCAAAATCCCCGGAAAAGTTCCGTAGCCATCGTCACCGTCAACCCCAGATCAGGGGGTTCTAAAGCTGTTTCCGGCACCCTGCCGGAGAGGAGATCATCACCGGAGGCCTCTTCATCACCATGCCTGCCTCCGGAGTTATACGTGAGTAGTTCATCCTTGGACTACGGGTTCATAGCTGTAGCTAGATGGTTGTCTTCTTCTCATATGCCTCCATGTTTAGATCTCGTGAGCTGCCTATCATGATCGAGATTGATCTTATGTAATTCTCTGTGTTGTGTTTGCTGGGATCCGATGAATATTGACCTTATGCCAAGTTGATTATAGTCTTTATTTTCATATGTTATTTGTGATCTTGCATGCTCTCCGTTGCTAGTGGTTATTCTGGCCAAGTAGTTTCTAGTGACTCCAAGAGGGAGTATTTATGCTCGATAGTGGGTTCATGCCTCCTTGTTGCCTTGCTCGAGTGACAGAAACGTGAAGCGGGAGGATGTGATGTTGCCATTAGGGAGAAAACAGCGGTGACAATGCCCGCGTGCATATTCATTGCTTACATTACACACTTTGTTTAATGCAATTATCTGTTGCTTGCAACTTAATACCTGAGGGGGTTTGGATGATAACCTGAGGGTGGACTATTAGTCATAGATGCAGATGGATGTCGGTCTATGTATCTTGTTGTAATGCCCGCACTAAATAGCATAGTAATATTCATGTCATATTGTGCACTACGGTGCAACCTCTATTTGTCAATTGCCCAGCTGTAATTTGTTCACCCAGCATGCTATCTTTTATGGAGAGACACCACTAGTGAAACTATGAACCCCGATCCATTTTTCCACACTGTTAAACAAACCACAACAATTTCCTGCTTTCTTTACTTTCTGCAAGCATACACTGTTTTTCCACACTATACGTCTAATCTTTGTTTTCAGCTAGACCGGTGAGATTGACAACCTCACTGTACCGTTGGGGCAAAGTATTTTGGTTGTGTTGTGTGCAGGTTCCGCGTTGTTGCTGACACCGGTGAAGCGCCAGCACCACCGTCAGTGGCATCAACCTTCCGAAGATTCTCTTTCTCCTACTGGATTGATAACCCTGGTTCTTAACTAAGGGGAAAACTCCTACCGCTTTGCTCATCACATCTTCCTCTTGGGGTTCCCAACAACACAGAGAAATGATTTAACTCTGCCAGCAACAAGGACTTTTCTGGCGCCGTTGCCGGGGAGAAGGAAGTCTTCTGGCAAGGGGGGTCTCTCACTCTCAATCTATTTATTTTGTTTATTGTCTTGTTTTTATTTCTCTATATCAAAAACACAAAAAAATAGTTTATTTCTGTATATCAAAAACAGAAGAAAAAAAATAGTTTACTCCATAGCTGTTATTTATTTGCTTGCTTTTATTCTGCTAAAATGAGTTCCTCTGAGAATACCAAGGTTTGTGACTTCACTAGCACAAACAAAATGATTTTATTTGCACCTATTGCTCCACCTGCTCCTACTGCTGCTTTCTATGAGATTAAACCTGCTTTACTAAATCTTGTGATGAAAGAACAATTTTATGGTATTAGTACTGATGATGCTTCTGCCCACCTTAATAGTTTTGTTGAACTATGTGAGATGCAAAAATATAAAGATGTGGATAGAGATTATTAAACTGAAATTATTTCCTTTCTCTTTGAGAGGAAGAGCTAAAGAATGATTGCTATATTTGCCTAGAAATAGTATTGATTCATGGACTAAGTGTAAAGATGCTTTCATTGGAAAATATTATCCTCCTGCTAAGATTATATCCCTGAGAAGTGACATAATGAATTTTAAGAAATTTGATAATGAACATGTTGCTAAAGCTTGGGAAAGAATGAAAACTATGGTGAAGAATTGTCCCACTCATGGACTGACTACTTGGATGATTATACAAACCTTTTATGCAGGACTGAATTTCTCCTCAAGGAACCTATTGGATTCAACTGTTGGAGGTACCTTTATGTCCATCACTTTGGGCAATGCAACAAAGCTTCTTGATGATATGATGATAAATTATTCAAAGTGGCACACTGGGAGAGCTCCACAAGGTAAGAAGGTAAATTATGTTGAGGAAACCTTCTCTTTAAGGGAAAGGCTTGATGTTATTATGTCTATGCTTGTTAATGGTAAAGCTCAAATTGATCCTAATAATGTTCCTTTAGCCTCTTTGCTTGCTCAAGAAGAGCATGTTGATGTAAACTTTATTAGAAATAATAATTTTAACAACAATGCTTATAGAAATAATTTTGGTGGAAACAATTATAAGTCCTATCCTCCTAATAGTGGTAGTGGTTATTCTTATGGTAGATCTGTAATGCCCAGTGAGGAAAGGATTGTAGAAGTTGAAAAAGCAACTAAGACCTTTATGCAAATGCAATACGAACAAAACAAGTTGTTTACTAAAACTATGGAAGAACAATCTGCTATGTTGAGAAATATTAGCCAACAAATTGGAAATTTGAATAGAGAAATCTCTAGTTTGCAAGGTAAAATTTCTAGTGTTGAGACTAGTATTTCGGCCCTGTCAGAGGCCCAATTTTCTTTGATAAATAAAATGGCTGCTAAAACTGAAACCATTGAAGATAATCCTTTTGCTGCAACCAATTCCATCCAAGTTCAAATAGACAATAGTGTTAGATTGATGGCTAAATTACGTGCTAGTTGGGAAAGAGAAGATAAACTGGCTGAAAAGAATAATATTGCTAAAGTTTGCACTATCACAACAACTAGTAATACTGAAGTTCCAAGTGCTAGTAAACCTCCTACTATCAATGGTAAAGTAGTTGGTGTTAATAAAGTCCCTACTCCTTTGGTGAAACGTGCTAAACTGCCTCAAACTGATGAAATTTTTAGAAATATGGGAGATAATGGTTCCATTACTTTTGATGATAATAATATTGATCTTGATGATTGCAACATATCTGAAGTTATTATGTTTCTACAAAAGCTTGCTAGAAGTCCCAATGCTA
Source organism: Alopecurus myosuroides (assembly GCA_028641055.1). Lineage (NCBI taxonomy): Eukaryota > Viridiplantae > Streptophyta > Magnoliopsida > Poales > Poaceae > Alopecurus > Alopecurus myosuroides. The sequence continues at coordinate 13,268 of JAPCYS010003404.1, read as the reverse complement.
GTGCCATGAATATGACATTTACTAAACATATTACCAATGCTCTCATGAAAGTTAGGGAAGAAAAGTTGAAACTTGAGATATCTATCCCTAGAAAATTATATGATGGTTGGGAGCCTATCATTAAGATAAAATTAAATGATTTTGATTGCAATGCTTTGTGTGATCTTGGCGCTAGTATCTCTATTATTCCTCAAAAGCTCTATGATATGCTCGATTTGCCACCGTTGGAACACTATTTTTTGGATGTTCACCTTGCTGATAATGCTAAGAAGAAACCTATTGGTAGAATTGATGATGTTCTTATTATGGTTAATAATAACCTTGCCCCTGTTGATTTTGTTGTTATGAACATTGAATGCAATGATTCCTGTCCTATTGTTTTGGAAAGACCTTTTCTTAGAACTGTTGGTGCTATTATTGATATGTATCAACTCTCCCTCAAGAAAGGTTTGGAACACTTTCCTAGAAAGAAGATGAAACTACCCTTTGACTCTATTATTAGAGCAAAATATGATGTTTATGCTTCTTCACTTGAAAATACTTGAATTGATTTTTCTATGCCTAGCTGAAAGGCATTAAAGAAAAGCGCTACCGGGAGACAACCCGTTTTATTTCTCTTTTTTCTTTCAGTTTTCCTTTGTTTTCTTGGTGTGCTTTGCACCTAGGTATTGTCTATTTCCTTAGCAAACCTGCTGTATTTTTATTTTGAGTTTTTGTTGATCCAAGTAAAGCCACTAGTGGAAAGTTGAGCCTATATTTCGGATTTCTGCGCAGGAAACAGATTTCTGCTGTCCACTGTAAATTCCATTAAAAATCACAGAAAACTCAAAATGACCTGAGCTTTTTTGTTCTTAATACTTGAGTTATATACGCAAATTTTTCTAGAAGACCACTTTTTTATTTGAACAACAGAAGATTTGTTTAAAAATCGATCTTTACCTGTTGTTCTGTTTTTGACAGATTTCTGCCATTTATCGCATTTGCATCTTAATCTATTTCTTTTGGTGTTCTTTTGAGAAAAAGAGCTTTGAAAGAATTTGTTACAGTAGCTAATGTGTTTTTAGTGTTAGAATTGTGTTGAAACTGAACCATGTGGATTTATTATTTTAATTGCACTAACGTTGCTAATGAAGATTGTGAGAATTTTGATGTGAAGGAAGTTTTCAAGGGTCAAGAGAAGAGGATGATATGATGTGATCAAGAAGAGTGAAAATCCTAAGCTTGGGTATGCCCCGGTGGCACATCCAAATAAATTCCAAGAAGACTCAAGTGTCTAAGCTTGGGGATGCCCAAGGCATCCCCTTCTTCATCAACAAATTATCAGGTCACATCTAGTGAAACTATATTTTTATTCGGTCGCATCTTATGTGCTTTACTTGGAGCATATTTTATTTTTGTTTTAATTTTTCTTTTTATTTTGCTTTCATTTTGTTTTTACTTTCATAATAAGCTTGGTTGGACCCCATCATTCTTTTATTGGAGAGTGACACACTCCGCTTTTTCATGAGAATACGTTGTATTCTTAATCTATGTCTAGCTGCTGCATTTATTTAGCTCCTGTTTTGTATGCATCTCTTATTAGAGCTATTAGTTTTAGTAGTGTTATTTGAGTACTCTCATGTTTGCTTGCTGTATCATAAAGAGTATTTTTTGTTAAAGCATGTTTTTTTTTGTGCTTGTTGGGAGAAACAAAAAACTGCTACTTGAAGTAGAGTTTATAATAGTACTAGTAGAAGCTTGTATAGACTGTGGCTAGGAATTTTTCATGTCATACTAAATATTATTTTAGTTTTAAAGCCTTTTGGTTATTGAGTAGCATGATTAGCCTCAAATATCTGAGAGTGTTTAATATGTATTGAAAGATTCATGAGTTGTTCTTGTCATAGTAAAGCATCAATATATGGTATTCTCTTTCGAATGTTTTATTTGGTTGACTTGGCGCATGATCACACCATGTTTATGACTACAAACCGTTCACGAATAGCCTCCATGACCACTTAGTTTTTAAACTTGTGATATTGCTTATGTTTTAATTAATGATGCTTATGTCGCTATGCATGATTATGGCTCTTATGCTCTCATGATTTTTCGCTCCCAGTCTTTTGCTAGCCTCCACCTGTAGTGAGTATGAGCTCTACTCGTGCATCCAAACTCCCTTAAACCAAAGTTTTTCCCATTGTGTCCACCATACCTACCTACATGTGGTATTTAACTGCCATTCCAAAGTAAATTTCTCATATGTTACCTTTAAAACCTTCAAAATTACTCCTGCTTTATGTTCCTGTTTTTGCTCATGAGGACGTCAATAGAGAATCTTTATCTCACTTGTTGATTGGATTTCACACCCTGGACTAGTGTCTTCATCTTCTTATCCAAATGATAGAAGAGCTAGCAGCAGGGTGCCCAGCCCCAAATCAATGCATACAAATTTTCTTTACTATTTTTGCCCCTGATTTATCAGTCAAAGCATAATTGTGTAAACAAAAGAGAAACAGGGATGACCTTCTACACCAGTTACATCCTTCACCATGGGAGCCACTCTTGTGAATCTAGTTGACTTGTGACGTACTGTATTTTCTATTTACCATTCGTTGACATTAGCATACATCTCTCAAAATATAGAAACTCCTCCACGGTATGTGATTGTTGGCAGGCACCCGAGGATTCGGTTAGCCATGGTTTGTGAAAGATGGATGGGAGGAGTGTCAAACTTTTAATACCTCTGTTTAATAAAATAAAAGCTCTAGCACATGAGTGATCCCTGCTTCCCTCTGCGAAGGTGCATGCGATTCTTTTATTTTTTGTTGAGTCTCCATCTTCTAACTTTATGCACAGTTGAGAGAGCATTTTTGCCATTCTGAGTTATATGTGCATTTGTCCCATAAGCATCAATAATTACTTCATGATGTGATATTATTTGTTCTTAAATTATTTGTTGTAGTCTTCCTCTTGAACTTTGAAGGTGTCCTGATATTTATGTTTTGCCCCACTCTTAAGGACTATCCAAATATCACTTTGCCATGCTTTATCTATACCTGAAACAAACGTTACCTTTCTTTGCGTTATTATTCATGATCCTTTATTCGAGTTACTTTTCGTGATGCAAAGTAATTGATATGCTTTATTATTAAAGTTTTATTTATCATGCCTGTGTTTAAAGTCTTATGATCTCAGCGTGCATATGCTTTTACATTAGATTGATAAAGTTTGTGTTAGTAGCATGTCACCTTAGAAATTATTGTTTTATCGTTTACCTACTCGAGGACGAGGAGGAACTAAGCTTGGGGATGTTTAATACGTCATAAACGTATCCCTAATTTCTGATGCTCCATGATCATATTATGCCAATTGCTACATGTTTTATCCCTTCTTTATGTCATTTTTATCGATTTTCCGGACTAAACTATTAACAAAATACCATAGAGCCAGTTCCCTGTTTTTTGCCGCTTTTTAGTTTCAGAAAAGTTGATCTGGAAATATTCTCGGAATTGGAAAATTTGAAGCCCGGAAGTCCTTTTTTCCCGGAAGCATCCAGAAGACCGAAGATGAGCCGGAGAGGGGCAGCAGGGAGGCCACACCATAGGGTGGCGCGGCCCCCTGGCCGTGCCAGCTATGGGTGTGGGGCCTCGGGCCTCCACCGCCTTTGCCCTTTCGCCTATTTAATCCCCCCAGATGGAAAACTCTAGACACCTGATCAAAATCCCTCGAAAAGTTCCACAGCCGCCGTCACCGTCAACCCCAGATTAGGGGGGATTCTGAAGCTGTTTCCGGCACCCTGCCGAAGAGGAGTTCATCACCTGAGGCCTCTTCATCACCATGCCTGCCTCCGGAGTGATGCGTGAGTAGTTCATCCTTGGACTACGGGTTCGTAGCTGTAGCGAGATGGTTGTCTTCTCCTCATATGCCTCCATGTTTAGATCTCGTGAGCTGCCTATCATGATCGAGATTGATCTTATGTAATTCTCTGTGCTGTGTTTGCTGGGATCCGATGAATATTGACCTTATGCCAAGTTGATTATAGTCTTTATTTGCATATGTTATTTGTGATCTTGCATGCTCTCCGTTGCTAGTGGTTATTCTGGCCAAGTAGTTGCTAGTGACTCCAAGAGGGAGTATTTATGCTTGATAGTGGGTTCATGCCTCCTTGTTGCCTTGCTCGAGTGACAGAAACATGAAGGGCGAGGATGTGTTGTTGCCATTAGGGAGAAAACAGCGGTGACAGTGCCCGCGTGCATAATAATTGCTTACATTACACACTTTGTTTAATGCAATTATCTGTTGCCTGCAACTTAATACCTGAGGGGGTTCGGATGATAACCTGAGGGTGGATTATTAGTCATAGATGCAGATGGATGTCGGTCTACGTATCTTATTGTAATGCCCGCACTAAATAGCATAGTAATCTTCATGTCATATTGTGCACTTCGGTGCAACTTCTATTTGTCAATTGCCCAGCTGTAATTTGTTCACCCAGCATGCTATCTTTTATGGAGAGACACCACTAGTGAAACTATGAACCCCGGTCCATTTTTCCACACTGTTAAACAAACCACAATAATTTCCTGTTTTCTTTACTTTCTGCAAGTATACACTGTTTTTCCACATTATATGTCTAACCTTTGTTTTCAGCAAGACCGGTGAGATTGACAACCTCTCTATACCGCTGGGGCAAAGTATTTTGGTTGTGTTGTGTGCATGTTCCACGTTGTTGCTGACACCGGTGAAGCGGCAGCACCACTGTCAGTGGCATCAACCTTCCGAAGATTCTCTTTCTCGTACTGGATTGATAACCCTGGTTCTTAACTAAGGGGAAAACTCCTACCGTTGTGCTCATCACACCTTCCTCTTGGGGTTCCCAACAACGCAGAGAAAGGATTTAACTCTGCCAGCAATAATCTTTCAATAGAACGCCTATAGTCTGATGGCGGCGATGGTACAGGGTTATATAGATTCTCAATGATATGCACAACTTTCACCGAATCTAGTGTCTTCTCAAAATGTATCTATGGTACTTCCTTAGCAAAATGGGCAACCACATCAGAATGACTGATGGTGGCATTTTCCTCGTCAGTTCTTTCCCAAGGTAACTTCTGAAGAGGCGGTTGTGTTCTCTCCATTCTAGGTCTCTTCCTAGCCGGCGAACAGTTCCGCTTAGCTGGGGCTCCCTCACGCGAAGGATATCGAGATGGTAGACTCGCGCTGCCCCCCCCCCCCTCAGGTAGGTGTGGACTGTGCTGCTCATGTGGACTGCTACCACGAGGATTCGATGGCCCTTGTTGCTCATGTGGACTGCTACCAGGAGGAGTCGGTGGCCTAATTGGCACGGGGTCTGGAAAAACGATGTATTTCTTGTTCCACAGGGCGAAACCGCGCTTGACATCGCCCAGTGTCTTCTCATCGTCACCACTAGGAATATCAAGACCCATTGTTTCAAAACTAGGCACAATGTCATCCATCCCGACAAGAGCATAGCCAACTGGAATGGGCTGATGATGGTGCGTTTCTCCATCTTGTTGTGGGTAAACAAAGCCGACCGCCACCTTACTGGATATGTTCCTCATTGGCACATGTAGCTCGCACTCTGTCTTCTCCGTGACATAATCCATGGGGTAGCTTTCAAGATGTGTGGAACCCATGCTGCTTTTTGGCTGAGATGGGGCGGCATCGGCTTGAGGATCCTCTATAAACAGCTGATGATCAGGTGCCCTCTGCCGACTAGTTGAGTCTTGATTCTGCTCCGTCTGTTGCACCCTACGTTCCAATTTCGATAACTGGTCAGCGCTCTTCTTCTTCGTTCTCGAACGAATTCTATAACTGTCAACGCACTCCGGCCACGCTTCCTTCATGCTGACACCTGGGAGGGTTCGTACTCATCCAACATGTTGAGGATTCCCCAGAGCGAGTGTCAGCTCGTCATTCTCTCTATCGGAAATGTACTCTCCGTTTCTAATTTTTTCTATTGCATCTACAAGCTTTGGGGTGATTTCTTCATTTTTTGCCTTCCATTTTCCCTTTGCAACGATCAGCCCTATCTTTGGTTCCAACCCTGCCCCATGCGCGTACAACCAGAACTTGGACCGGTCGGGCCAGTCATGTGTCTGTGGAATGACCCATGTATCCATGAGTTTAGCTTCAAATGCTTTCCACTTAGGGATGGTAGTCTTGTAGCCACATGACCCCAACTTATGATAATACTTCTTCTTCGAAGCATTTTCTATATTTTTGGCTGATCGGGTCGCATGGGCTGACGAGGTCTTATACGCCTTAAATGCGGGCCAGTGGTCTTTTATCTTCTCTAGTCTTCCAGCGAATACTGGATCTTCATCTGCTTATTTTTCCCATAATTTTTTCTTCCTGGTATGGAATTGTACGACCGTCTTCCTAAGAGTACATTACTTTACCTTCTCCTTCTAGCCTTCCGTGAAGTTATCCGGTAGGTTGAAGTGTGCCAGTGGACTCTCCCAAACTAAATGTTTTGTACTATTCCTGACATAACTGGTTTCATCCTCCGCCGCGTTCTTCGGCTTATGCCAATCTGCAATGCTGATTGGTATATAGTCCCTAACAAGAACTCCAGCTTGATTTATAAATTTCCGGACGTTCGCTTCGGATTCCACCGGTTCGCCAGTAGCCTTAAATGCGGTGAGGGGTAACCTAGCCTCGCCCGATAGAGGTTTCGTCGGGCCTCGAGGACCTTGCTTTTTAGCAGATTTGCTCGATGATCCAAAAGGCTATATAACAGAAAAATGATCAGTTAATAAGTGCACTACAAATAAACAATGCATCTACTAATGAACACAACCTTATAATATAGAAATACACCTTGCCGGAGTTTGTTAAGGGCACTTCGTCCTCTCTTCTTTCTTCAGACTCAAGTCCTTCACCGGAGTCGTTCAGAGATTGTGATGCTAACTCATCGACATTGTCTTGCTCCTCATGTTCTGATCCATGGGCATTATTATATATCAATTGTTGCAACAAATCTTGTTGCTCCTCATCTCGGATCAAGGAGGCGGCGCCCGGATCCAGAGCTCAATGTCACTACAAACTTTTAAATAGAAAATTTCATAAATAACAAATTTTCTATTCACTTACAAAATTTAAAATAGCAAATTTCATAAATAACACTATGTAGTTAAATTCACTTATCAAATTTTCTATTCACTCAGAAAATTCACTTAGTGCTTGATACGTCATAAACATATCCTTAATTTCTGATGTAGCATGTTGTTTTCATGCCATATGCTACATGTTTTTCTTACACTTTATGCCATTTTTATCGATTTCCCGGGACTAACCTATTGACAAGATGCCATAGAGCGAGTTCCTGTTTTCTGCTGTTTTTAGTTTCAGAAAAGTTGTTCTGGAAATATTCTCGGAATGGGACGATTCAAAAGCCAGAAGTCTTAGAATCCCCGGAGGGTCAAGGAAGTCCAAAGGAGACCCGGAGGAGGGCCCCGGAGCCCCCACACCATGCCTGGGCGCATGTGGACCCCTGGCCGCGCCTGGGGGTGGTGTGGGCCCCTCGATCGCCCACCACCATCGCCTTTTTGCCTATATATGCCCCTGATGCATAAACCCTAAAAGATCAGCCTTTTTCCACAAAAAGTACCGTAGCTCCGCCGCCGCCACCGACAAGTTTCGGGGGACAGAAATCTCTGTTCCGGCACCCTGCCGGGACGGGGAAGTGCCCCCGGAGCCATCTCCATCGACTCCACCGCAATCTTCATCGCCGTTGTTGTCTCCTATGATGAGAAGGGAGTAGTTCTTCCTCAGGGCTGAGGGCTCTACCGGTAGCTATGTGTTTCATCTCTCTCTCCCATGGCGTGATCTTTATGTTATCATGAGCTTTGTAATCTAGTTGAATAAGTAGATGGCATTCTTCATCTGTTATGCTACTCAAGTGGTTTTGTTATGAGATCTCCGTAGACACTTTGATCACCGTGTAAAGGTGACAGTGTGTGCACCGTGTGTTTTAGCATGATATTTATATTTTTGTGTTGGATGACCCTATGAAATTGTGGTGTTTGTCTAGTACCTTCTAGGGCGCTCAAGTTGACAGTGTGGATTAACTAGACATGGGAATGCGACTTTGAGGAGTGTTGTTACAGCCCTACGCAATGAATTGGTGTTTGTTATTCAACCAGAGAGTGGTTCGGAGTAGCATAGTGAAGAGAGATATTTATGCATTCAATTATATTATCATTGTTGAGAGTGTTCACTAGTGAAAGTAGGATCCCTAGGCCTTGTTTCTAAGCATTGAAACACCGTTTACAATCAGTTTTGCTACATGTTTGCTTGCTGCCATTTTTATTTCAGATTGCTATTGTCAGTTATAATCATTCATATTACTTGTATTTCACTCTCTCTTCGCTGAACTAGTGCACCTATACAACTGACAATTGTATTAGGTGTGTTGGGGACACAAGAGACTTCTTGTATCGTAATTGCAGGGTTGCTTGAGAGGGATAGCTTTGACCTCTATCTCACTGAGTTCGATAAACCTTGGGTAATCCACTTAAGGGAAACTTACTGTTGTTCTACAAATCTCTGCACTTGGAGGCCCAACACTGTCTACAAGAATAGAAGTGTACGTAGACATCAAGCTCTTTTCTGGCGTTGTTGCCGGGGAGGTAAGGTAAAAGGTACTCACATCCTCGGGTATGGGTGCTCGATGTTATTTCCTTTAGATTCCGCAATTATATCTTTTTGTTTCTTGCTTTTATTTTCACTAGTTTGGCTTATTTTTACTTGTTCCTTGTTTTTATTTTTACTAGTTAGTCTTAATGGAAAACAAAAAAAATATGAGAGAACTTTATAATCTTTATCTTGAGTTAGGACATGAAGTGTTGAAGAGAAAATTAAAAAACCTATGGAGCTTTATTTGCATTCTAGTAGCAATGTTACTAGTATGAATTCTTTGAACACCATTATTGCTAATGCTATGGAAAAGTCTAAGCCTGGGGAAGCTAGTTTTGATGAATATGATATTTTTAGTCCCCCAAGTTTTGAGGAGGAAATTTTCTTTGATGATACTTTGCCTCCAATATATGATGATTACAATGATGAATATGTTATTTTTAGTCCACCTACTATTGAGGAGAAAGTTAATTATGATTATAATATGCCTCCTATATTTTATGATTATGGTGATGAGAATGTGTAACATCCCAGTGTTTGGAAGTTATAAGGATCTAAATTTAATATGTGCATTTGCAAAGCATGCATCTAAAAGTACGGGAAATTTTGGCGCGAAAGTTTAAACAAAGCAAAGTGACCAAAGTTTCACTTGTCATGATGAAATAGGTCTAGTTCATCCAGTCAAGAGTAGATTTGGAGTGATATTTATAACATAGTATCTTTACAAACCAAATCATCTGATAAGGCAAACCATAGTTGGTTATGATCAAACACAAACTAACAACAACCTTAACCACAAGTCTATAAGTGACTTGGGATAATCAATTAGGTAATTACAACCAAAGAGGGATGAGTTTCCAAATCACATAAGTGATAATCATACTTCCACCAATGAGTAATGCATAATTGAACCATCTCATCAACAGAGATGTGATCTTTTATAAAACAACAACTCCATAAGTTATCAATTCATTTCCACAACATCTTTATAAATCATCTCATAACTATCAGGTGAACCATCACAAGTACATAACAAAGAATCAATAGAACACTAGTGATACAAACAAGTGTTAATTCGAAACCCACAAGTGGAAAATGACATAATAATTGTATTGACATATTTATCGAATATGTACATATCTCATCAATCATAAAAGAAGTATCTACAAGAAGAAATAAATCTTCTTCAACTACTGATAAACTTTGATCATTATCTATGATATTCCCAAATCTCTATATATGCATTATGAATGAAAAAGTTAATAAAGGGATGAATATAAAGTAATATCATGACACCTGGGAGAATAAATAACAACTATGACATAAGTCATTAAACCTAGACCACTTTCACATGCTCATTGTCTCATTCATCTTATACAAGTGAGTATCTGAAATATCAACACATCAATGAACCATTTGATCAAGTTAATATCAAGTCATCATTCCATAAGCATTTCACACCTCTACTCAAATTCAACAATTGCATAACTGAAGTATCTCTGGATACAAGTAATGAATAACAACAAGATATAACCTCTTTAGAGGAATTGGATTGAAAGCTTAATAAAACCAATCATGTATGAGACAAGTACCTATCCTATGGGAAGCAAAACAAGAAATGTATGGAAGGATAATAAAAGCATGAAATAACCCTTAATCTAGATCTTGTTATTTTGGCTAGACCAATGTATCTTGTTTCCCAATCTCCTCCAAGTTATTTTGCAAGAGAAGAAATCACAAGAAGAGAGGAACTATCATCAGAAGATCTTCAAGAAGATTATTTAGAGTGTTCTAAAAGTGTTACTCTAAGATACTATAAGAGTACTTGGAAACTCTTATATCTTGATCTGATCTTATTAAACCTCTTGAAATAGTGTGATATTTCAATGTTAGTGTTATATAGAAGTAGTTTGGTAATAAGCTTGTACACCTTGTTAACAGATCACTTTTGTATACTCAAACAATGGATTGTCATACACAAACAAACAAAAGATTGAATTACATGGTACATCTCAGCCTATCGTATATGAGTAGTAATTTGGAGGCAAGTCTAGCCCACTTGTTAACAAATTCTTCTTATATGCATATGGAAACTTGTTGTCATAAAATAAACCTACATTCTTTCATAATCCTCTAAGTAAAATCTTTGCTTGGAACAACTGGTTGTTTTCACCACAAGGGCGAGACAATTGAGGTTGGAAACCAAGAGATGAACCTACCTGCAATGGACAAAGGTGATAACAGGAGACTAGTGACAACCAGTGACAAGAACATCAAGCAACAGAAGTCAACAAGGAGAAACACTAGTTTAGCAAGGAAGCCTAGCATAAGAAATTCTCGAGTGAAATATTAAGTGATATTAGTGAAACTATAACCCAATGCCTTGTCAAGACTCATCATTGATGAGGAACAAATAAAAATCACTTTAATGGACACAATTGGCAAGAGAGAAAATAATAACAAGCCCTTGCATCCATATGTCTGGTGATAAGATGAGGTAGGGGAAAACAAATTAATTCCCTTGTTTTCCAGATCTTTTTCATCCATCACACAAATGGAAAACAACGAGAATTCAACCATACACCCACATGTAAATGATTACATGTTATAAAACAAATATGGGATAATATCCATATTGGAACCTATGTAGAAAACAAGAAAATAAGATCCCAAAATCATGCATGTTTTCCACTTGATCAAGTACTAAAAACAACAACCTTTCTTACACACACCTAAGTAAAATGTCAACCAAACTTGCTAAGAGATACAATCAGGAGAATAACAAAGTTACATAAAAGAAAAACAAGTTCTTTCACTCATTAAAAATCATTTCGTGTGACATAGAATAGAATTTCATAATAAATGATTTTCATAGTAGTATACAAAAAACAATACCTAGTAGTGATACCAAATTACTGTCTATAAGGTATTGTATTCAATATGATCCCCTTATAACACATCACTTGGGAATCATACATGTGTTGTGTGAATATAATATTCATGCCTAAAATAAATTTTTAGACATTTAATAAATTAAATAGAGTGAAAACAATAAAATCACTTAATCTAGCACCCTAAATAAAAATACAAATATTCTTCAAATTCACCAAAATCAAACGTGGTGAGATGTAAAATTTGATGAGGAATTCAAATATATTTTTTATTAAATTTTCTGTTTACAAGAAGACCCTGAAAACAAGGTTTTATTCTCAGTTTTAAAGCCAAAAGGACCTATTTGTAATAAATGAATTAATTCTAGGGGTTTTCTTGAAAATGATTAAAAACATTGTTTCTTCAACCTCTGGCCAGAAGGCCAGAGGCGTGCGACCGCCTCCGACATCGCCGTGCCACCTCCTCTCTGACCGCTTCCGGGGAAGGATAAGTACACGACCCCGACGCCGTGGTCCTCTTCTTCTCTCTCCCTCGCTCACTCTCAGTATCTCCCTCTGAACCCGAAGAAAACCCTAACCCTAACCTCTCGGGCCACCGTCGCGTGCTGTCGATTCCGGCCACGTCGAGACCAACCGAGGCCATGAGGTGATGCGCCATCCTCTACTCTCCCTCCTAGATGAGCCACGCATGCCGGGAGGTACTGGAGCCGAAGAATTGCGCTGTGCCCTTCTTCTTCATCCACCGGTCGCCGTGGAAGCTCACCGGCAATTCCTACTTCGCCGCGCTCAACCACCGTCACCAACACTCCTGGTGAGCTCGCGAACGCGTGGGTACCCTTCGTTGTGGATTTCGTGGACGGAATCATCGGGTCGCCGTTTCACCGTATAGCGCTGCCGCGTTTGCGCACGCCGGCGAGCCTCCGGTGACCATTTGGTCACCGCGCCGCTACCTACACGCTCGCCTTGATCACCTCTAGCCACTGGAGCAAACAAAATTCATCAATTTGCGCTAAATCGATCGATTGCAAGTGGGCAGAGGAGATCCCCTGCTCTGTTGAGGTAGTCATGACGTCATGGGAGAAATTATTTTCTTTTTCTTTTAATTTTGATTTAAAAATCATATATGACGGGTGGGACCCACCTGCCAATTTAAAAAACACAGAAATTAATTAAACCTTATTAATTCAATAACTATTAAAATACTTATCAGAAAAATATGGAAAAATATGGAAATGTTTAGAAAAATATAATCTAAATGTTTATACACTTTTCAAAAATATTTGATAAAGTTTAAAATAAAACATTTTCTTAATTAAATTAAATCATTTAAAATTGAGAAAAATAATAAATAATTCATAAATTCAGAAAAATACAAGTTATATACCAAAATGCTCCAAATGACAAATGCAACTCATCTATGATGTTTGTAAGGTCATTTCACCAAGTTTTTGTCGCACCCGGACTTCTAGAGGATACTCACAGTCCGCTAAACAGTAAAACAAATGGCTTACGGGGCATACCGGCACCCGCATCTCAATATGAGCAGGCCAACACGTAAACGTGTGACAACCATTCTCTACTATCCATCGTCTGCGTAAACCATCCCATAGAAATCCGACTACTTCCATTGACGTACTTCATAACATACACACATGGTACGTCAACGGCATTTGAACAAGTGATATCACAACATATCTCTAAGACACAAAAGATTGAAATAAGTTGCAAATAGCTCTC
>JAPCYS010003092.1:0-19237 GCA_028641055.1 Alopecurus myosuroides | reverse complement strand
TATGATTGCTCTAGGTTTAGGGTGGAACGATACCCTCTCCGAGGGATCGGTTTCGTGTTATATGGAGGTGGGAATAGCCCCCACCGTGGCATACATGAAGGGGTATACGTATGGGGTGGTGTACTACACCATACCCATACGTATACGGTACAATTTTGACTAACACTCCCCCTTAATCTTAACCTGTGGACATGTTGAAATTACTTTTAAATTTGTCTAGACTTTTAACAGGGAGAGCTTTAGTGAATCCATCAGCAATCTGATCCTTACTAGAGATGAATCGAATATCCAGCTTTTGGTCTGCAACTCTTTCTCGAACAAAGTGGAAATCAATCTCAATATGTTTAGTACGTGCATGAAATATGGGATTAGCAGACAAGTATGTAGCTCCAAGGTTATCACACCATAGACATGGTTTTTGCTGTAGTTTTACCCCAAGTTCCAAGAAGGGCCTCAACCCAAATTGACTCAGCAGTAGCATTAGCAAGTGCTTTGTATTCAGCCTCTGTACTAGAACGTGAGACTGTGGCTTGTTTTCTGGCACTCCATGAAACAAGATTAGGTCCAACAAAAATGGCAAAACCACCAGTGGACCTTCTATCATCAACACAACCTGCCCAATCAGCATCTGAGAAGGCACTAAGAAGAGTAGATGATGAAGCTGTAAAAGTGATACCAAGATGCAATGTATGATGAACATAACGAAGAATCCTCTTAACAACTGTCCAATGAGTAGTAGTTGGAGCATGTAAGAATTTTCATACTTTATTAACTGAAAAGGATAAATCTGGCTTGTGAGAGTGAGATATTGCAAGGCCCCAACAATGCTGCGAAATTGTGTACTATCTTCAGGACCTGAAGGAGACCCTCCAAAGTGATAATTTATCATGAGGAGAAAGTGGTGTAGAAAAACCTTTGCAACCACACATACCAGCTTTATCAAGAAGTTCAGTGGCATATTTCTCTTGAGTCAATAATAAACCATTGTGCACATGTTTAACTTCAATACCCAAAAATAAGTGTAAAGTACCAAGATCTTTGATTGCAAAGTTGTCATTGAGGTCTTTAAGCAAGGCAGAAATGGCTTGATCAGATGAACTAGTAACAATGATATCATCAACATAAACGAGAACATAAACTGTGATACCTGACTGATTATAAAGAAATAGAGAGGTATCAGCCTTGGAAGGAATGAAACCAAGATCATGCAATTTGGAGCTAAGACGAGAGAACCAAGCTCGAGGTGCCTGTTTCAAACCATATAGAGCTTTATCCAATCTGCAAACATAATCAGGAGTATCAGGGTGCACAAAACCAGGTGGTTGTTTCATATAAACTCCTCTGCCAGAACACCATGTAAAAACGCGTTCTTGACATATTGCTGCCGAAGACTCCATCCCCTGGAAACATAGACAGAAAGAACAGTACGAATTGTGGCTGCTTTGACAACATGACTAAAGGTGTCTTCATAGTCAATACCATAACGTTGCTTGAATCCTTTTGCAATTAGGCGAGCTTTATACCTGTCTATGGATCCATCTACACGTTTTTTGATATGATAAACCCATTTGCAATCAATTATGTTTCTGTGAGAGCTGGGAGGAACTAAGTGCCAAGTTTTATTCTGCAGAAGTGCATCATATTCCTCTTGCATGGCTGCACGCCATTTGGGATCATCAAGAGCCTGAGACAGAGATTTTGGTTCACCTGTGGCAGCAATCAAACCATAGTGGATCTGGCGATCCTTCATACGATAGGTTAGTGTTCCATCAGTATATGCTTTTGGGTGTTTTATACCTTTCTGTAAACGTGTGTGAGCAGATGATGTAGGCTGGGCAACAGGATCAGGTGCAGTAGAAGATCCCGCAGCAGCTTTCTCGGGTGCAGCATCCAGACAGGGCACAGAGGATCATGTCGGCTCCTGGGAGGTACGGAGATCCGCACCAAGGGGAGCGCGCCATGTGGTGTCGTCGCCGTCGTCACGTGGCCCAGGCAACGAGGCGGGGTGCAGGAGAGGCCGACCGCGCGTGGGAGCCAGGTCCCGAGGCGGAGACGTGCCGCGCGTGGACGGGGCTGGCGCGCGTGGCGCGCTTGACCCGGTGGCCCTCTTCGCAGAAGGGCATGCAGTTGTCGGGTACGTGACGCCAGGGGAGTGGCGCGGGGTGCGTGGCGGGGAAGACTGCGGGGAGACCGTGGCCTCGGGATCCTGCCCGCCAGGCGTATCAGCCAGAGAATCCCCCTCGGGATCACAGGGCGCCTGATCCGAGACAGCAGGAGGATCTCCAGTTTCGTCTTCTTCCAAAAATTCAGAATCGGATATTCATCATCGATAGCTCCGTTTTGGCTCAAATTTTCGCCATGCGCATGATTTGAAAAAGTAGTAGAGTCTGAAACAGTAGGAGCTATAGGCATAGCATCATTAGTGGTAACAATAAGTATGATAGGTAAAGTCATAAAGGTATCAACATTAGCATCTCCATTGTTATTTGGTGGGGAATTTTGTGGAAGGAGAAGTATATCATTGCGGAGTCTAGAGCCAGAATTTGGATGAACGGTGGGGGAAAACATGCTCATCGAAAACAACATCTCTCGAGATGTAGACGCGTCGAGTCTTTGGGTCTAAACACTTGACACCCTTGTGACGAGGGCTATACCAAGAAATACACATTGAGTAGACCTAAAGGACAATTTTCTCTTGTTATAAGGACGCAAATTAGGCCAACAAGCACATCCAAAAATACGAAGAGAGGCATAGTTGGGCTTTGTATGCAATAGACGTTCAACAGGAGTATCAAAATCTATTACTTTGCTAGGAAGCAAGTTAATAAGAAAGGTGGCAGTGAGGAATGCCGCATCCCAGAATTTGAGTGGCATCGAAGCATTTGCAAGCAAAGAGGGCCCAACTTATACAATATGACGATGTTTTCTTTCAGCTGAACCATTTTTTTGATGAGCATGTGGACAAGAAACATGGTGTGTGATGCCAATTTTCTGAAAGAAACTATACAACTTCTCATATTCACCACCGCAATCAGTTTGCATTGTGATGATTTTCCTATTAAATTTTCTTTCGTGTATGGCAAGAGGTGGGACAAATGTTTAGTCCCACATTGCTAGTTGAGTGGAAGTTTTACCTGTTTATAAGGGAGGGCTTTCCACTTGTTGTATGAGCATGAGAAAGAGATGACTACACGCGCGCTCCTCCTCCGCCGCCCGCCTCGCCACGCCTCGCCTCGCCTCGTCACGACGCGCGCGCGCGCGCCGCGGGTTGCGGGAATGCCTCGAGCCGAGAGCCTCTCTCTCTTTGCTAAGTGGGTTTTGATTACGGAGGCTGCTCAGCTTCGGCTGCTGCCTGTTTGCCTTCCCGACTCTTCGTTTCATCTTCTCGCGTGGCCTGTTCGGCTTCTGCTCTGTGCCTATAAAATCAGAGGTCGCTCTTCTCCAGAAAAACACACAGCAATACACTGCCTTCTCGTTTCCAGAGCCTTGCGCCACCGCTCAAGTCTTCCCCATCCTGGCCTGCGGCGTGCACCGCCGGTCGGGACAGTAGGCCTCCGAAACTGCGCTACTTCGAGTCCTGTACGGGAGAAGGGCGATAAGGTTTTTGGGGAGCGCTCTGCGCGACTACTGACTTCTTCATCACGGACGACAACGACTTCTTCCCGGAAGTCGACGGTCTCTTCGACGATATGAGCGACAACGTCAACAATGGTCCCGCTGCTGCACCAGCTCCTGTCCAGTATGTACTCATGTCTTTTCTGTTCAATCTCATGTTTCAGATCCTACTAGAATTCCTAGTTCTAGCAATTGGAGTAGATTTGTTTTCCCCAAATTCTATACTATGCATGCCTGTTGCCTACTCTCTGGAAATTCAGATGATTAAACTATGTATGCCCTTTGTCTACTCTTCGAAAATTCAAATGACTACTTTGACTATTGTAATTGTAGTTCTGCTTTACCTATTGTTTCTATTAATTAAATTATGTGGTAAATTGCTCATATTTCCAACAATCCAAAAACCTTATTATAGGCAATTTACCCCAACTGGATTTGCTGCGTCTATGAGGCCACCTGTGTTTGAGGGCGCCAATTATAAGAGATGGCGCGTGAGAGCAGTTCTCTGGTTTCAATCCATGAACTGCTATGACGCCACTCTTGGCAAGCCTACGGGTGATCTCGACCCTCAACAGGAGGCAAACTATGAGAAAATGAATACCCTCTTTAAGCTTGCTCTGATCAGTGTTCTTGGAGATAACATTGTTGATGCTTATGCGTCGTTTGACAATGGCAAGGATATGTGGGATGCACTTGAGGAAAATTTGGTACCTCAGATGCTGGCACTGAACTGTACGTCATGGAGCAATTCTATGACTACAGGATGACTGATGAGCGCTCCGTGGTTGAGCAAGCTCATGAGATTCAGTCACTCGCCAAAGAACTTGAGCACTTCACTTGTGTGTTACCGGACAAGTTTATTGCCGGAGGCATCATTGCCAAACTTCCTGCCTCATGGAGGAGCTTTGCTACGTCTCTGAAGCACAAGAGACAGGAGTTTTCTGTCTCGAATCTCATTGGGACTCTTGATGTCGAAGAAAAGGCAAGAGCAAAGGACACACGTGCTCGAGGTGCTTATGGAAGTTCTAGTGCCAACCTGGTACAGAAGAGAAACTTCCAAACCCACAAGTTCAGAAACAAGAACAAGTTTGAGGGTAAAGGAAAGTTTGATGTGAAGAACAAGACACCACATTCTACCAACTTCAAGAAGAAGTATGAGAAGAAGTATGAGAAGAAGAAAGGAGTCTGCCATGTTTGCGGTGATCCTGAACACTGGGCTCCCAACTGCCCGAATCGCTTTGACAAGCGTCAACATGGGAAAGGCGGCAAGACCGTCAATGTTGTCATTGGTGATACTGAGATGAAGGACGCAGGGTACGGTATATTTCCTACTGTTCTTTCAGTATGTCATTCTCCTGATTGGTGGATTGATACGGGCGCCAATGTACATGTATGTTCTGATATTTCCATGTTCTCTTCTTATCAGGCAGCAGGAACTTCTTCCGTGCTGATGGGCAACGGCTCACATGCTTCTGTTCGCGGTGTTGGTACGGTCGATCTGAAGTTCTCTTCGGGGAAGACTGTACGACTGAAGAACGTGAACTATGTGCCCTCTATAAATAAGAATCTTGTTAGCGGTTCTCTTCTGTGTAGAGATGGCTACAAGCTTGTCTTTGAGTCGAATAAATTTGTAGTGTCCAAGTTTGGAACCTTTGTTGGTAAAGGATATGAATGTAGTGGTTTGTTCCGCTTATCTTTGACTGATGTCTGTAATAACGTTGTAAACCATGTTTGCAACAATGAATCAAATTTATGGCATTCACGTCTTTGTCACATCAGTTTTAGCTGCATGACACGACTATCCAAATTGAGCTTAATTCCTCACTTCACACCTATTAAGGGTTCTAAGTGCCGAGTGTGTGTGCAAGCTAAGCAACCTCGCAAGTCCCATAAAACTGCAGAGGCGAGGAATCTGGTACCACTAGAGCTCATACATTCTGATCTCTGTGAAATGAATGGTGTGTTAACAAAAGGTGGAAAGAAATATTTCATGACGTTAATTGATGACTCCACCAGATATTGTCATGTGTATCTTCTGAAATCAAAAGATGAAGCTTTGAGTTTCTTCAAAATCTATAAAGCCGAAGCAGAAAACCAACTTGATCGAAAGATTAAGAGGCTAAGGTCTGATCGGGGTGGAGAGTATTTTTCCAACGAGTTTGATTCTTTTTGTGCGGAACATGGTATAATTCATGAGAGGACGCCTCCCTATTCACCTCAGTCAAATGGGGTGGCTGAAAGAAAGAACCGTACTCTAACTGATTTGGTTAACGCCATGTTAGATACATCGGGTCTTTCCAAGGCATGGTGGGGGGAGGCTATTATGACTGCGTGTCATGTCCTAAACCGAGTCCCTACAAAAGACAAAGAGATAACTCCATTTGAGGAATGGGAGAAGAAAAGACTAAAACTCTCTTACCTACGACCTTGGGGTTGTTTGGCGTTAGTCAATATTCCATTCCCTAAGAAGCGCAAGGTTGGACCAAACACTGTGGATTGTGTTTTTCTGGGATATGCTTTTCATAGCATTGGCTATAGATACTTGGTCATAAAATCCGATGTGTCTGACATGCGTGTTGGTACAATTATGGAGTCAAATGATGCGACTTTCTTCGAAGACATTTTTCCTATGAAGGATATGTCTACCTCGTCACATCAGGAGATTCCTAATTCATCAAGTCAAGAATTAGTTCCACTTCCTAGACCTACCATTTCGATGGAACACGTTGAAAATCCTATGGAGGACAACAGTGAAACTCCCAAAAGAATCAAGAGACAGAGGACTGCAAAGTCTTTTGGTAATGATTTCATTGTATACCTCGTGGATGATACTCCCAGTTCCATTTCAGAGGCCTATGCATCTCCAGATGCTGACTATTGGAAGGAAGCCGTTCGTAGTGAGATGGATTCCATTTTGGCTAATGGAACTTGGGAAATCACTGATCGTCCTTACGGGTGCAAACCTGTAGGATGCAAGTGGGTGTTCAAGAAGAAGCTTAGGCCTGATGGTACTATTGAGAAGTACAAGGCACGGCTTGTGGCCAAGGGTTATACTCAAAAGGAAGGTGAAGATTTCTTTGATACTTACTCACCTGTAGCACGCCTGACCACCATTCGAGTACTACTTTCGCTGGCTGCTTCACATGGTCTTCTCGTTCATCAAATGGATGTTAAGACCGCTTTCCTAAATGGAGAGTTGGAAGAGGAAATTTACATGGACCAGCCAGATGGATTCGTGGTAAGTGGTCAGGAAGGAAAGGTGTGCAAATTGCTGAAATCTTTATATGGCCTTAAACAAGCGCCTAAGCAGTGGCATGAGAAATTCGAAAGAACTTTGACTGCAGCAGGTTTTGCTGTAAATGAAGCTGACAAATGTGTGTACTATCGCCATGGTGGGGGCGAAGGAGTCATTCTTTGTTTGTATGTTGATGACATACTAATCTTTGGAACTAACCTCAAAGTGATTGAAGAGGTCAAGAGTTTCCTATCTCAATGTTTTGAGATGAAAGATCTAGGAGTTGCTGATGTTATTCTTAACATCAAGTTACTGAGAGATGACAATGGTGGGATAACACTGCTTCAATCTCACTATGTGGAGAAGATCTTGAGTCGTTTTGGGTATAGCGATTGCAAGCCTTCACCAACTCCATATGATCCCAGTGTGCTACTTCGTAAAAACAGAAGAATTGCAAAGGATCAACTTAGATACTCTCAGATTATTGGCTCGCTTATGTATTTAACTAGCGCTACAAGGCCTGACATCGCGTATGCTGTGAGAAACTTAGCCGATTTGTTTCAAATCCGGGCGATGATCATTGGCACGCTCTTGAGAGAATCATGCGCTATTTGAAAGGTACTGCGAGCTATGGATTCACTATTCTGGGTACCCAAGGGTACTTGAGGGTTATAGTGATTCAAATTGGATATCTGACGCTGATGAGATAAAGGCCACGAGTGGATATGTATTTACACTTGGTGGTGGCGTTGTTTCTTGGAAGTCTTGCAAGCAGACCATCTTAACGAGGTCAACTATGGAAGCAGAAACTCACAGCATTGGACACAGCCACTGTTGAAGCAGAGTGGCTGAGACAGCTCTTGATGGACTTACCTGTGGTTGAAAAACCTATACCCGCTATCCCGATGAACTGTGATAATCAAACTGTGATCATCAAAGTAAACAGTTCTAAGGACAATATGAAATCATCAAGGCATGTGAAGAGGAGACTAAAATCTGTCAGAAAAATGAGAAACTCCGTTATTGCATTGGATTATATCCATACATCTAAAAACTTGGCAGACCCCTTCACAAAGGGTCTATCGCGTAACGTGATAGATAATGCATCGAAGGAGATGGGTATGAGACCCCAATATAAGTTGTTCACTGTGGTAACCCACTCTATGTGATCGGAGATCCCGTGAATTAGAATTGGGAGACAAGCTGTTGATCAACTGAGAGGAGAGTATCCCTACTTTTTATACCACTCCATGAAGATGCAATACTCTCCTACTCTGCAAGGCAGGTTGATTTTTATCTTAATGTGTTCTAAGTGGCTTATTTAAGCAGAGATGTTGTCCTGCAGAACATCCTTTGAAGAACACACCTATGTGAGTCTGACTGTCAAACGTCGCAGTCCATGAGAGTTGGGTGCTCTCTAATAAACTCATGAAAGGTCAAGGAGTATGACGCATAAGCTCCACCCGCGGGGAAGTCCTGCGGCAGCCTAGTATCGATCAAGGCTTTATGTGAAACTAGATTCGCAGAAAACTTGCAGTTCAAGGCGCAGTCCACTGTCCAAGTTGCTTACTAGTGTAGCAAAGAGTTCTAGGTGGAAGTTCAACTTCACAGTCTCCACTAAGCATCGGTATATAAAACAATGTTTTGGAACCAAAGGCAAATTTCGTGTGCCTCTGGGATCTGGTGGGGGATTGTTGGAATTTTGGCCCAAATGGACCAGCCCATTTAATATTCCAGAAATTCCTAATAAATCCTAGAGGCCCACTTGGCCTATTCGTGTATGGCAAGAGGTGGGACAAATGTTTAGTCCCACATTGCTAGTTGAGTGGAAGTTTTACCTGTTTATAAGGGAGGGCTTTCCACTTGTTGTATGAGCATGAGAAAGAGATGACTACACGCGCGCTCCTCCTCCGCCGCCCGCCTCGCCACGCCTCGCCTCGCCTCGTCACGACGCGCGCGCGCGCGCCGCGGGTTGCGGGAATGCCTCGAGCCGAGAGCCTCTCTCTCTTTGCTAAGTGGGTTTTGATTACGGAGGCTGCTCAGCTTCGGCTGCTGCCTGTTTGCCTTCCCGACTCTTCGTTTCATCTTCTCGCGTGGCCTGTTCGGCTTCTGCTCTGTGCCTATAAAATCAGAGGTCGCTCCTCTCCAGAAAAACACACAGCAATACACTGCCTTCTCGTTTCCAGAGCCTTGCGCCACCGCTCAAGTCTTCCCCATCCTGGCCTGCGGCGTGCACCGCCGGTCAGGACAGTAGGCCTCCGAAACTGCGCTACTTCGAGTCCTGTACGGGAGAAGGGCGATAAGGTTTTTGGGGAGCGCTCTGCGCGACTACTGACTTCTTCATCACGGACGACAACGACATCTTCCCCAACGACGACTTCTTCCCGGAAGTCGACGGTCTCTTTGACGATATGAGCGACAACGTCAACAATGGTCCCGCTGCTGCACCAGCTCCTGTCCAGTATGTGCTCATGTCTTTTCTGTTCAATCTCATGTTTCAGATCCTACTAGAATTCCTAGTTCTAGCAATTGGAGTAGATTTGTTTTCCCCAAATTCTATACTATGCATGCCTGTTGCCTACTCTCTGGAAATTCAGATGATTAAACTATGTATGCCCTTTGTCTACTCTTCGAAAATTCAAATGACTACTTTGACTATTGTAATTGTAGTTCTGCTTTACCTATTGTTTCTATTAATTAAATTATGTGGTAAATTGCTCATATTTCCAACAAATACACCGGCCAGTTTTTTTTTTTTTTTGACAACATACACCGGCCAGTTGGCGACCTCCCATGCCTCTTTTGGACCTCACCTGCCCCAGTCCGAGCTCCCCTGAATAACAGTGAGCTCAAAATCTGGGTGTCCTGGATTGATATGTAGTGTCGGTTCATTTGATTTTGATTTGGTAGATTGAATTAATTAGGCTGGCTGCTGAAACAAAATCTTATTTGGTTGTTTGAATCAAAATGGACGCATAACCATCCTGTAGGTGACCATTCTGTAGGTAACCTGTTTACTGTATTTTTGTGTGTCCCTCTCGTGTATGTTAATTTGAGGGAATTGTCTTGAAAAAATATATTCTTGTCTCTTGTACATGGAGTATATATGCAGCTTATTAATTTTATTTATTTGTGGTAGCATCTGCGACCTGCTACTTCCTTGATGTATCATAGATTTTATCTTTTTCCCTTGCCGAGGTTGATATATAGGAGATGCTGTTGTTCTTGTTTCAGTAGTGGAGCAATAATGTAAATATGTTACACGCAATAGCAAAACAACGATGAAGTTAAACAAGATGGAACCAACGGAGACACGAGATTTAACGTGGAAAACCCTTCCAACAAGGAGAGGCGACCAGGGAGGTGACCGTTGAGGCGGACGCGGCGGTGATCGCGCCCACGGATGCGGCGGTGATCGCGCCCACTGACGGCGCGGTGATCGACCCCAAGGACGCAGGCCATGGTGCTTCCAGCGGCGGGGTGACGGACAAGGGGACGCCTGTCTCATCACCGGCGGGTGGGATCTTGACGGATGTCGCGAAGGATGACCGCGGGCTGGGGAGACGGGGACGGTGACCGTGGTACGCTTACGAATGCTGCCGGCACGGTGGAGCAGTCGCTGGTGGAGCTTGGCCCGGTGTGCCCGACGGTGCCAATTGGAGGCCGGTTCTGGTGCCTCTCAATGGAGGACTCGGATGCGGAGATGGAATCTAATATGTGCAAAGGTAATTCTAATGCGTTTTGTTCTCGGTATCTGTTGGACTGCAGGACTCCGGAGGATGATCCGTCGCGTGATCTAATGGATTCTGCGAGGAAGACGCGGAAAGCTGCTAAACGACGCTCGAGGATCGCGGCGCGGCAGGAAATCCTTCTGTCTGATTTCTCTCCTACTCCAAAGAAACACCGGGTACCAAAGATTCCTGCAATGCCACCATCTTCCTTCGTGGAAGAGGTCTTTGATGAGAGTGAATGGACAATGGTGAGCCGGAGAAAGACTCCGGCAGCGCTGACATCCGTTTCTCGTCGGAGATCCGTGATGGCGCAGTTTCAAATTTTTAGTTACCTGCAAATTTGGGCCCTCGGCGGGCCAAGGTTTCAGATGAGATTAGGCCTTTTGTGGGCCAGGGTTTACCTGATCGCGTGGTTAATCACGATACACATATACCGGCGGCTGGAGTAGGGTTACGTCGTTTACTGCACGGCTTCTGGTCGAAAGCGATACAGCAGCCGCCATCGCCCATGTCGTATCGGGGAGATGGCCAAGGGAATGGCAATTACCAGGGAGGCTATAATCAGTGGAATAATCAAGGGAGGTTTAATCAAGAGAACTTCAACTCGGGGTTCAATGGTGGTTTCTCAAACTTTGAAGAAGGGGGGCCTAGTGGTACAGCGGCAGGATCTTTCGATCAGGGTCCTTCTTTCAATGCTGGTACTGGTTTTCCGAATCGTGGTCGTGGAGGTTTCTTTACTGGAGGGGGCCGTGGTCGTCGACCGTTCGAAGGACGGGGCCGTGGTGATCCAAACGCCTTCGTGGCGGGACGGAATTCTATGGGAGCAAACAACCAGAACCAAGGGGCCTATCAGAACCAAGCTCAGCGATACAATGCATATGATCACAGAGGCGTTCGTGGTCGTTATGGCGATGCTCGTGTTTCGGGTAGAGGTGGCGGAAATCTCCAATCTGCGGGGGTTTCTCAGACTTCATCGTTTCCGGTCCAGAGAGATGGAGTGCTGCAGCAAGCTACGGCGAGTGCTTCAGGTGCTTTGAGCTTGCCACAATCCACGGTT
Source organism: Alopecurus myosuroides (assembly GCA_028641055.1). Lineage (NCBI taxonomy): Eukaryota > Viridiplantae > Streptophyta > Magnoliopsida > Poales > Poaceae > Alopecurus > Alopecurus myosuroides. The sequence goes on along the minus strand of JAPCYS010003092.1, from coordinate 7,599 downwards.
GCTGTTTCAGTACCATCGAGTGTTGCATTGGTTGCCACTTCGACTATGATTTCTGATGTGCCAGCGGTGGTTTCGGCAGTGGTATCTGAGCCTCCTCCGTTAACAGCCCTGGTGCGGCAAGAGCGTGTTTCGGCTAATACTCTTGCCAACGCAGTAGCTAATGCAGCCCCGAGGAGAGCAAAAAAATGTTACAGATGTGGGCTAGCTGGGCACCGTTCTAGAGCGTGTACTGTTGCTATCTGTCAAATCTGCGAGGGACCTGATCACGGGGATAGACGGTGTCATTTGTTGACGCCCCCTAAGCCAAAGATTCAAGTTTATGGTTATGGTCATGAGGATCTCATTTTATTCAAATTTCCTTGTACGGAAACTTACAAGCCAAAATTGGAGAACCATCGTTTAGCCTCGATTATTGTTTCGGGAGGGGAGTTGACCATCCCGGGGATCATTAGACAGTTGCAGCGGTTGGTTCCAACTAAGAATTTTGTCTGGAATGTTATCCGTATGGGGCATAATATCTTTCAGGTGGAATTCCCTAATAGTACTGAGTTGGAGAGATTAAAGGTGTTTGGGAGGTGTATTGTGCCTAACAGTGCTTGTGAAATCACTATCGATAGTTGGACTAAGGAGCCTGAACCTGCAGAGGCTCTCCCAGAGGTGTGGCTGCGAGTGGGTGGAATTCCGAGCCCGCATATTGGTGATTACATTGCTTTGTGGTCAGGTTGGGGATATGTTTGGCATGACTAAGGAGATCGATATGCCTTTCACTAGGAAACATGGTATTCTTCGCATCCGTATCGGTTGTATAAATCACCGTAAGATCCCTAGGCGTTTCCAGATGTTTATTAAAGATGGCTTTTATAGACTATCGTTCGAGGTGGAGGAGGATGTGCCACACCGATTAATGATGTGGACATGGAGGGGGAAGAGGGGGATGATGAGAGTGACGATGATTCTGATGGACTCGGTGATGACTTCCAAGATAAAGTGAATGAGCTCACTAGAAAAACAACAGAATCTGCATCTGATCCGAAATCCTCTCAATCTACTGAGGTGACTCATGGTAGTGCAAAGGAACCTATGACTTCCACTGTTCAGAAGGGGCTGGTCTTCTCACCTGTGGTACGGCAGTCCTTTGACCGTGCTAGGAAGGAGGTCGCGGAATTATTTGCGAATAAAAAGTCTCTTAATGAGGTATTTGTGGATCAAGGTTTGCCTGCTGTACAGGGGATCATTTTCATTCAAATATGCGAAGGGGGATGCAGCTTTGGTGCCCTCAGCTGCCACGGTTGCTTTTACTGCTGTTAATCCCATGGCAGCAAAATTGGTTGTGGCAGAGACTAAGACAGTCATGGCAGGGGGCTTGCCTGCGGCAGAGGCCACGGCAGCGTTTCGGACGCTTTCTGCGCCCGCGGCAGCCAAAACTGCATGTGTTTCGGCTCGGTTCTGCACTGCTGACAGCGATGTCCAGCATGCTTTCGTGGCATCGGCAGGAATCTTCTCTGCTTCTCGGGCTATGGGTCAACGTGATCAAGTGGAAGGGGTTCCAGGAGGGACCACGAATCTGGGAGCATCCTCATGCTTGGCAGAGGTGGGAATCAATTGTTCTCCTTCTAATGAAAAGGGCTTAGTGCCTGATTCTGCTGGTATGTTGCCCACTGCTGTTAATCCGTTGGTTTCTGCAGACCCTTTACCAGGAAATATGAATATTGATGATCGTTTTACTATGAATGATAGTACCTTGCAGGCTTCGGCTACTGTGTCCAAATCTGATGTTTGTATTTCGGTAGTTTCAGGTGTTACAAGTTTTGAAGCTGGGATTAGTTCTCCGCTACTTGTGTCACCTTTGGCTCACCCTTTGGCTGAGATCAATAGTCCAAGAACTCCATTGCCATCATTCCCTTTATCTGGTTTTAGTAGCCCGAATTTAAATGGCTCGAGGAAGATGATCGAGGATTTTGGAGGCATTCTTGACGCTACTACTTCGGGTGTGCGGTCGAGTGGTCGTATACGGGCCCAACATAATGCGGATGACACGCAATTGGAGAGGGCTATGTTACTCGCTGCCAGGAGGGACTCGGGGGCAGGTATGAAGTCTTCGAACTCTAATAAGTTATATTCAATTTTGTCTTTCTCTGATTCCGATATTATTGAAAAAGCTGCTAGTCTAGGAGTGTCTTTGGGTACTTCTAGTGCTTCTAAGTTGGAGTCTGCTAAGTTAATTAAAGAGGGAGATTTGAATAGGACTTTGTCTATGCTTCATAACAATTTGGATGATAATCATGATCCCCAGCCTCGTAGTTTAATTCTCAATAAGATTGCGAGTCTCTCAGAAGATTTAGTGGATGATGAGTCTTTTCCTAATTCTGTTTCTCCAATTAATTTAGTGGTTGATTGTGAGAAAGTTAAGAAAGTTAGGAAAAGGAAGGATTATTATGTATCTAATAAACGGAGAAGTGTAAGAATTAATCGTATTAATACTAAACAAGATGCATAATCTTTGTGGGATGTTCTGGAACAGTGAGGGTTTTCGTGACCCGGGTAAACATCATTTTATTCAGGAGAGTATTAGAGAGAGGAAACTTGATTTTTTGGCTTTATCTGAGACAGGGAGATCTCATTTTGCACAATCCTTTTTATCTCACCTAGCTTCGGGCTTGGACTTTGTGTGGTTTTGTCTACCACCTAGAGGTAGATCAGGAGGTATGCTCATTGGCATTAACTCTTCATCTATAGAGGTCAGGAATGTGGATGTAGGAGATTTCTCTGTTAAACGTTATGTCAAGTCAAAATATGATGGGTTTGAGTGGATTCTAGTGTCTGTTTATGGTGCTGCCCAGGAGGAATTTAAACCAAATTTCTTATCAGAGTTTGTTCGTATTTGTGAAAATGAATCATTACCTTTGTTGGGGGTGGGGATTTTAATATAATACGAAAACCTGAAGAAAGAATAATGATAATTATAACTCTAGATGGCCTGTTATGTTTAATGCAATTATTCATAGCTTAGACTTAAAAGAGATTGAATTATCAGGTAGACAATTTACTTGGGCTAGCAGGAGAGCTAATACAACTTTTGAAAAACTAGATAGAATTCTTTCTACTGTGGAGTGGGAGCAAAAATTTCCTCTAGCAACTGTTCAAGCTTTGGCTAGAAATGGGTCGGATCATACTCCTTTGTTTTTGGATTTTGGTGCTCGTGCTCATGTGGGCAATAAAAGTGGTTTTCTTTTGAGCTTTCGTGGCTCAGAATGGATGGTTTTTTCGAGTTGGTAGCTGCTGAATGGGGAGCTGTTAACAAGGGGATTCAGCTATTGCAATTTGGCAGAACAAAATTAGACACTTAAGACGTTTTCTTAAGGGATGGGCTAAAAATCTAAGTGGCAAGTATAGAATTGAGAGGGATAAGTTGATCAGGGTTATAGAGGAGTTGGATATTAAAGCTGAGAGTGTACCTCTGTCTTTGGGAGAGAGGGAAACTCTTCGTTCTGCTAATGACCGTCTGTGTTTACTGCGTCGAGAGGAAGAGAGTAAATGGGAGCAAAGGGCTAAGGTTAAGCATATTTTGGAGGGGGGGAGAGAATACTAAATATTTCCATCTAATGGCAAATGGGAAACATCGTAGGAAGATGATTTTTCAGCTAGAGCAAGAGGAGGGAACTATTGTTGGGGATGAGGACTTGAGAATGTATATCTCTGAATATTACAAGAAATTATTTGGACCTTCCACACCCAATAATATCTCCTTAGTGAGAGTAATATTCAGAATATACCCCAGTTATCTCAACAAGAAAATGATATTCTCACTGCTGATTTTTAGGGAAGAAGTATTTGAGGCAATATCACAGATGGAGCCTAATAAATCTCTAGGTCCTGATGGTTTCCCTGCTGAATTTTATAAAACCTTTTGGGAGGTTATTAAATCGGATTTGATGGCCATGTTTTTAGAGTTTAAGCAAGGTAATCTTCAGTTATTTAAACTGAACTTTGGGGTGATAACTTTGCTTCCTAAAAATGATAATGCGGTTCAAATCCAGCAATATAGACCTATTTGCCTTCTTAATGTGAGTTTTAAAATTTTCACGAAAGTGGGTACTAATCGTATTACCCAAATAGTGCAGAAGGTGGTTAGACCATCTCAGTCAGCCTTCATGCCTGGGAGAAACATCTTGGAAGGTGTTGTTATCCTACATGAAACCATTCATGAACTTAATAGGAAGAAGTTGGATGGGGTAATTTTTAAAATTGACTTTGAGAAGGCTTATGATAAGGTAAAGTGGCCTTTTCTTCTTCAGGCTTTACGTATGAAAGGGTTTTCTCAGGAATGGTGTGATATGATTTTACAATTTGTTCAGGGAGGAAGTGTAGGTATTCGAGTTAATGATGCAATTGGCCATTTTTTCAAACTAAAAAAGGTTTAAGGCAGGGTGATCCCCTGTCTCCAATTCTTTTTAATATTGTGGCAGATATGCTGGCTATTTTAATTGCTAGGGCCAAGGAAATTGGACAAATTGGAGGTCTGATTCCGGACCTAGTTGAAGGAGGTTTGTCTATCCTTCAATATGCAGATGATACGGTGCTTTTTTTTAGCATGATTTCGATAAAGCTCTAAATCTTAAATTAATCTTGTGTATCTTTGAGCAATTGTCGGGTCTGAAGATTAATTTTCACAAGAGTGAAGTTTTCTGTTTTGGTAAGGCTAAAGAGGTAGAACACCAGTATAAACAAATCTTTGGTTGTGAGTCCGGTTTGTTACCTTTTAAATATTTGGGTATTCCTATTCATCATAGAAAACTTTCAAACTCAGAGTGGCAGTGGAGAGTCGTTTTGAGGACAAACTTGGGTGCTGGAAAGGGAAACTATTATCATATGGGGATGGATTAGTTCTTGTTAATTCTGTGTTGACAAGTTTACCCATGTTTATGTTATCCTTTTTTGAGATTCCTAAGGGAGTCCGTAAGAGATTAGATTTCTATAGATCACGTTTTTTCTGGCAGAGTGATGACACTAAGCGTAAATATAGATTAACAAAATGGAATATGATTTGTAGACCCAAGGATCAAGGTGGTTTAGGTGTGGAAGTGCTAGAGCTAAAAAATAAGTGTTTATTGGCTAAATGGTTGTTTAAAATACTTCATGAGGAGGGTATTTGGCAGGAATTGTTACAGAATAAATACTTGCATAGCAAATCTTTAGCTCAAGTTGAGGTACAACCCACTGATTCCCCCTTCTGGAAGGGTCTAATGAGAGTTAAGAGGGATTTCTTTAGTAGAGGTTCCTTTAAAATTGGAAATGGTGAAACAACTAGATTTTGGGAGGATATTTGGTTAGGCCAAACCCCTCTAACTCATCAATATCCTCTTTTATATAATATTGTGCAGTCTAAAATTGTATCGGTTGCTGATGTATTTCAGAATGCACCACCAATTAATATTTCCTTTCGTAGGAATTTAGTAGGCATTACTTGGGATATGTGGTCTCATCTGTGCTTGCGTCTAATGAATGTCTCCTTGATTTCGGATACTGATAAGTTTATTTGGAAACTTACTCAGAATGGGAACTTCTCTGTAAAATCTATGTATGAGGATATGATGAATGGACATACTATTTTTCTCAAAACTTATTTGTGGAAATTAAAATTACCTCTTAAGATCAAAATCTTTATGTGGTTTTTGGATAAGAAGGTGATTTTGACAAAAGATAATTTAGCAAGAAAAGGGTGGAAAGGTGATATGCTTTGTTCCTTTTGTGGGAACAACGAGACAGTAGATCATCTCTTTATTTCTTGTCCATTGGCTAAACTTATTTGGCGAGTGGTCTTTTGTACTTTTAATATTCCTCCTCCCTCCAATGTGACTAATATGTTTGGGAATTGGCTTAATGGGATTGATGTGAGAACTAAAAGAAGAATTAGGATCGGTGTTTCGGCCATTTGTTGGGCTATCTGGACATGTAGAAATAATGTTGTTTTTAACAGGAAGAACTGTTTTCATGCTTTACAGGTTATTTACTCAGCAGCTCATTGGATCCAGCTATGGGCTTTATTACTCCCTTCAGACCAGAGGAAGCTTATGGTGGATGGCTGCACTCGTCTCCTTACGGTGGCACATGATTTTTTCTCCCAGCATACGTGGCAGCATCATAATAGGATTTCATAGTTTTCCTTTTAGTTTTGCTGTTTCGGTATAAGGAGATTATCCTTGCTCTTGTAAGGTCAAAACTATTGTATTCGGTTCGTTACACTGATTTTTAATAAGTAATAAAGGCTGTGTGCATCACTCGATGCAGAGGCCGGGGTTATCCCCATTTCTAAAAAAAAAAAAAAAAATCACGGGCGCCAGCCAGCAATACTTCACTATTTTGGGTGAGGTTACAAACGCGCCGAAATTTACAATGTGTGGCTTATCCCGTGCGGTGGCTTACAATAGGTATATAAGGGGAGCTGTGTTACGGTGATTGGGGAGGTACCACGAGTACTTTCAAGTACCTCCCCAGCTGATTAATTCTGACCGTCAATTAAACACTTAATTACAATTATTAAATTTAATCAGTTAAAGAATAAAGATATTCTGGCAATTGGTTATGGCTTCGCTGGACAGTCTGTAGCTCGTAGGCTGCAAGGTATTTCTCTGCGGTCTGGGTGAGCGAGTTCTCATCCCGCGTGATCTTCCGGCGACAGGACTTGGCTAGTAGTGGAGACCTACGAAAAAAATAGCGCGCTAAAACATCGTTTTTAACACGTTATAGCATATTTGGACAGCTAACGCTAAATTTAACGAATTTTTCTCGCTATGGCGCTATGCGCGTTTTAACGACGCTAAGCTCGTAATAACGGGCGTAGCGTGTAGCGTCCGTAGCGTCGCTATTATTTTTTGCGTGAATACAATGGCAGCCTATCCCAATCGGCCCACTACCAAAGGTCAAACCTTTCGCTAGTTCCCCACCCGAGTACGAGCTTAACCGCGGCGGCTCGATCTTGGCCGGCAGCGGCCGCTTCCTTGGCCCAGGACGACGTCTTCATAGAGCTTGAACAGCGGCGGCGACTTCCCGAATATTGACCGCGGCAGCTGCTTCCTCGACCTTGGCGGGCAGCGGCGGCTTCCATGGCCAGCGACGACGTCTTCATCGAGCTTGGCCGGCGGCGGCGCTTTCCTCAAGCTTGACCGCAGTGGCTGCTTACTTGACCTTGGCCAGCAGCGCCAGCTTCCTTGGCCAGCGGCGGCGCCCTCCTCGAGCTGTGCAGGTGCGGACGACAACACCAGAAGGGCACGATGCCAGCCTCAAGCACAGCCACGTCGCAGCATGTAACTCGCTCCTTCTTCTTGCCTCTGTAGCTAAACTAAAATCTTATACTATGTTGCACATCCGTAGCTTGGTTTGGCAAATGGCTAGATTAATATGGCCTGCACATGATAGTTTAGTTTGCTGCTACTCCGTTCAAGCCAAATGTATTTTCTTCCCACATATACTAGTATCAAAAATACTCATCGTGGTTGACAGAGGAGGAGCATTTGGTGATCATTTCGATGTGGACTCGGTCATTTGGCACTACTGTTTAATTGGTTATGCATGTATTACTTTGGACACTTTTTTTGGTTG
>JAPCYS010001353.1:0-19259 GCA_028641055.1 Alopecurus myosuroides | reverse complement strand
ATGAACCCTTCTCGTACTTGTCCAAAATTTGCTTCAATTACTTCCGTGTAGGATTTATCCTAGTCATATACATCGATGTTCCCCTTTGTTTTAGCATTCATACCAACGATTTTGGAGTTGTCCGCTCGTCCACTGTTTGCCACTAACAACCATTTTTGTCTGGGTCCTTGAACATTTCCTGCCCAAAATTTATCTTCAAAACTTTCGTGAACGGGCGTAGTTGTGCATATGAACTCTGCTATAGGTACGACACATTTGGTACGATGTTCCATACGGGCCATCGATGTAGTAGGCCTAATCAAGCCAGCCCGCAGGATATGCATCCTACGAGAGTCGTACGCTTAATTGTGGTACCCATAGTACTTTCGTGTGCATATAGGCTTGGACACGAACCTAGCCGAGCCTGATTCCCATGATCCTGGGGACTTGGGCTGGCGGGCTATAAAATATAGGCTCAGCTCGGCCTGGTCACTCAGCCCGGAGCCGGCTATGAGCCTAGCAAGTAGCAACGGGTCTAGACTTCGAAACAGAGCGTATAGAGCCAATGCTTGCAGCATTTGGAAAACAAATTGAACACATATGTACTTACATTTTCTCTTAAAGAAGCACAACTTATCAATTCAAATAGGATGAACACATTTTTATGAGAAAAAACTACTTCCTCCGTCCACTTGTATAAGGCATGGTACCCATTTTTGTTGATCTATATTCATACCAAAATAGACGAATCTACACATTAGAATATGTCTATATATACATTCATTTTAATATGAATTTAGACCAAACTAAAATGTATACCATGCCTTATAAAAGTGAAAGGATGGACTAATTGTATTAGAGCATGTCACAAGCTATGGACGTAAGTCAGAATTGAAGTTTTACCCATGGATACCCATATAGTATGGTATGAGCATATTTTTATACATGTGGATAGTACTAATAACTTACCCGTGAAGTCGACGTAGTAATGGGTACAATAATGTACTCGCCTGTATTATCGAAACCCTACCCATATTGATCTTACTTGTGTGCCATCGAACCACTGGCCCTCCCCATTAAGCCGCTGCTGCTAGGGATAGAGTCGCACTAGCACCACCGATCTCTATCTTTGCCATCTTAGGGCATCTCCAGTCGCCCCCCCCCCCCCGAGCCCCCAGACGGCCTTTTTAGCGCCGGAAGCGGCGAATAGCGCCGTTTTCGCACCAGTCGCCCCCTAGAAGCCCAAATAGCGCCGAAATGGCGCTAATTCGTGCCGCGGCACCCAGGCGAAACCCAGCCCGCTGGGTTCGGCTTGGGGGGGGCGAAGCTGCGATGCAGCTCACGCGGGCCAGCTCTGTCGGTGACGCGTCGAAAAAACGCGGGAACAGAAACCCCCGTGATCATCTTCTCAGCTCCCGCGTCGGTCAAAGCCTGCCGGCGTTATGGCGTGGCGGCCGCCCAGTGCATGCGCCCGTTCAAAGGCTGCCGGCGTAATGGCGTGGCGGGCGGCAGCAAGGGGACGCGGCGCATTAAATGCCCGGAAGGCTACAAACCCTCCCCCCCCCCCCCCCCGCTCGCCGCCCTCCCCATTCTTCCACCTCGCTGTTCCCTCGTCCTTCCTCCTCGGCGCTCTCCTCTCTCCCCGTGCTCTCCTCCTCGCAGTAGATGGCCAGCTACGACGACGCCGCCGCCGCCACCTTCGCCGGAACGAGGCGTGGGCGCTGTACCGGGCGGGCTACCCGTGCCCGCCGGACATGCGCCTCCCGAGCTCCGGCGGCGGGCAGCCTCGCTGGACCCTCAGCGCCGGCAGAGTGCCCGTGCCCCGATCCCTTCCACGGACGCCGAGTTCCGGCAGGCCATCGCGGAGGTGCGCCAAGGCCTGCCGGCGGACGAGGCCGCGCGGCTCCGCTGGAGGCCGCGCGGCCAGGACTACTTCTGGTGGCAGGAGCTCCAGCGCCGCCGCGACACGGACCTCGCCGCCGAGGGCAACAATGGCCCCGTCGAGGGCCGCGCCAACAGCTTGGGGCGCAAGCGTTGGTGGGGAGGCCAGCACCGCACACTCGAGTGGGTGCTGGATTACATCCACGCCGGCAACGAGCCCCGGCTGAAAATGCCGCCCGCCCGCACCCCTCGTGGGCACCGCGGCGGATGGGCGGCGGCTCGTCGTCGGCTATCGCGTCCTCCTCCGGCGCGCAATCTCTCTCTCTCTCTCACCCCTCCCCTTCTGAACTCCGGCACTCCTGTTCCTAGGCGCAGCGGCGGCGCCCTGCGCATCGGCGAGCCACGCCAGCGGCAGGACGCCGACTTCGAGCGCATCGTCCGCCCGAAGAGGGAGGTGGACGAGGACGAGGACGAGGAGTGTCCAGACCTGAAGGCCGCCGAGGAGCTATCGCGCAACACGCTCCAGCCAGTCGCCGACGACGTCGCCGAGGACTGGAGCCTGCGCGACAGCACCGCCGAGGAGCTGGAACTCCAACGCCGCCAATGCGGCCCGCCGCCGCATTCCTCTCCCGCCACAGACGAGGGAGGTCCCCTACGTCGTGCTCGACCCCGACTCCGACGAAGAAGCCGAGCTCCAGCGAGCCCTTGCGGTGAGCAAGTGGGGCGACTCCGGCGCGGGGATGAGCAACACGCGCTGCGGCGATCCCGGCCAAGGAACGAGCAGGCGTGACGGCGGCGGTCCAGACGACGACGACGACGGCGACGGCGTCGACTACAACCAGGCGATCGCGGCGAGCCTAGGGCTGAAGTAGAGTAGTTTTTTAGTTTAAATTTACTGTTTTTATTTTAAATTTGCGTCGAACTATATGAAACTAGTCGTCAACCCATGCATCCGCACGGGCTAGTCATTTTACAATCAAATCTGTATATAGAAAATTTGAGAATACTCTCCGAACGGAAGAGTAAAAGGAATTTTTTTTTGTTAGCTATCACTGATCTTAATCTTGTGGGTCTAGGTGATTTCTTCTAAACCTTAAAATGTCACTATTCTATTCACTCGCCTCTCCTGCAACAGCGGCTGTCACTATGGATCCTAAATATCATTAAGAATGATTGCGTGTAGTAGCTCCAGTTGAATTTGATTAGCCTAAATAATATATGAAAAAGACTTGAGCTTCTTGTTTCCTTTTTATATTCTTAATAAAAGGTGGGCAAATGGATGATTCGTCACCTTTAGACATTTTCTTGGTTCTTTATAATTCGTAGGTTATCGTAAAAATAATATATAGTTCTTTAGGAAAATGTTGATCATCTTTGCTAATTTAATTTTGGGACGGGATGGCAGTATGCCAGTATTTCTGTAAAATGCAAGGACAAATGCAACATGAAGGACATAGTGGACAACCTTTAAATTAACTGAGCTTAAAACCATACAAATAAATAAGGGAAACCATGAACTCTAATACACAATCTTATAATTTCTAAGAATTACCATGTCAATAAGAATCCACAAGAACACTCTGCACACAAACATTATATACTGCTTACCTTAAATTTAGGACCTTAAAATTTTATATTTTGTTTTATCCCTTTTCGGACATAACTCTCCACAATCTGATGAAAAACGTAATCATACGCAAGGAATTTTTATGTATACATTAACTCAATCACATAGTGCGGATAAACATGGTGTGCAATGATGTTGTGCTCGAAAGAGTGATTCCTCGGCTGAATTTCATGTGGATATGGATGAGGACGGGCTAGGATCTTTCCATGATCTATTTGCCTCTGGCCGAAAATCCAAATCTGCCAAGGATAAAAGAAATAAAAAATCTCGACTTAACGAGAAATGCTCTAAAAATCAAACTGTTTCCTCATGAATGGCATCTTCACTAATAGCAGAGGTCTTGGTGACTTGGCTAAACATTTGAATATTGCTCAATATGTGAGGGATCATCGGTTGGATTTTTTAGCGATTTCGGAAACGGGTAGAAGGGATTTTTCACAAAGTGTGTTGGATCGCCTCTCAGGAGGTGTAGACTTCACTTGGCATTCAATCCCTCCTCGTGGAAGATCTGGTGGTATTTTACTAGGCGTTAAATCAGACTCTATGGATGTTTTGGCAGTGACGGATGGTGACTTTTATATTAAGGCACATATCCGAAACAAGGCTGATAAGTTCATATGGAGTTTGGTGGCTGTGTACGGTGCTGCCCAAGAAGAACATAAAGCTGCTTTCCTTCGTGAATTGGTGAATTTGGCTAATGAGAACCCGTATCCTATTGTCATAGGTGGGGATTTTAACATGCTAAGATTTCCGCACGAGAAAAGCAAAGGAAGATTCGATAGACATTGGCCATTCTTATTTAATGCTGTCATTGACAGTTTAGATTTGAGAGAGGTCCATATGACTGGGAGACAGTTCACCTGGGCGAATAGTCTTCCAGAGCCTACATACGAAAAACTTGATCGAGTACTTATGAGCACTGATTGGGAAGACAAATACCCATTGGTCGCAGTACGAGCTCTAGAACGTATTGAGTCTCTATCGGATCATGCACCCATTCTTCTTTCTACTGGTACACCAAAACCACCCACTCAATCCCAATTCAAATTTGAATTAGGATGGTTGTTGCGGGATGGTTTCGATGAACTGGTTAAAACGGAATGGGCTAAACCAGTGGCTGGAAATAATCCGATCGGAAGATGGAATGGCAAAATGCATAATATGCGCCGACATCTTCGTGGTTGGGCTAGGCACACTGCTGGGATTTTAAAAAAAGAAAAAGAGCGCCTGTGCTCCATTATTGATGAGCTCGACATCATTGCAGAAATAAGGATGCTAACGTCGCAGGAAATTGAGCTAAAGAGCCAATCTAATGCGAAAGTAGCATCCTTACTGCGAGAGGAAGAGATCAAATGGTACCAGAGATCCAAGGCCAAATTTATCCTGGAAGGAGATTCGAATACCCGTTACTTTCATAATGTTGCAAATGGACGACATAGAAAGAAGCGGATTCACTCTCTTTTGCAAGATGAAGGCCTGATCGAAGGACAGGATCAGCTAAAGGCCTATATTACAAAGTTTTATAAAGATCTGTTTGGGGCTCCAATGGATACTAGCATGTCTATGGACGAGTCGCGAACAGAGGATATTCCCCAAGTATCTATGGAAGAGAATACCTTCCTTAAGGCCCCCTTCAATGAAGAGGAAATTAGGAAGGCAGTCTTTTCGATGGAGCACAATAAGGCGCCAGGTCCGGATGGTTTCCCGGCAGAGTTCTATCAGCATTTCTGGGATGTCATCAAGGATGATCTTCTGGAATTGTTTGGTTGCTTGCATACAGGCCAACTAGACTTGTTTCGTCTTAATTTTGGGGAAATCATTTTGTTGCCTAAAATTCAGGACGCGGAAAGGATACAACAGTACAGACCTATCTGCCTTCTAAATGTTAGCTTCAAAATCTTTACGAAAGTTGCCACCATTAGGCTTAATGCGGTTGCGGATCATGTAGTAAAACCTACCCAAACTGCTTTTATGCAGGGTAGGAATATACTAGACGGGGTCATGATTTTACACGAAACTGTTCATGAGATGCATACTAAGAAGCTAAATGGTGTACTTTTTAAAATTGACTTTGAAAAGGCCTATGATAAAGTTAATTGGTCGTTCCTCCAGCAAACTCTGAGAATGAAAGGTTTCTCAGAGGAATGGTGTGCTTTGATCCATAATTTTGTGTCTGGTGGGAGTGTTGCCGTAAAAGTCAATGATGACATCGGTAAATATTTTCCGACTAAAAAGGGATTGAGGCAAGGTGATCCATTATCGCCCATACTATTTAATATTGTGGCAGATATGTTAGCGATCATGATTGAACGTGCCAAAGAAAATGGCCTTATTGAAGGGTTGGTACCCCATCTTGTCGATGGGGGACTATCTATACTTCAGTATGCAGACGACACAATTCTTTTTATGGAACACGATCTAGAGAAAGCGACGAATCTGAAGTTAATTCTATCAGCTTTTGAGCAACTATCTGGGTTAAAGATTAACTTCCATAAGAGTGAATTGTTTTGCTTTGGCGAAGCCCAAGACGCGATTGCTCAGTATTCCGAGATTTTTGGATGTGAGCAAGGTCAGTTTCCTATTCAGTATTTGGGAATCCCAATACATTATAGGAGACTGACTAACGCGGAATGGAAACACGTCGAAGATCGCTTGCAAAAAAGGCTTGCAAGTTGGAAAGGAAAATTACTATCCCTAGGTGGAAGATTAGTACTCATAAATTCAGTCCTGTCGAACATGGTACTGTATATGATATCTTTCTTCCAATTACCGAAAGGAGTCTTGAAGAAGTTAGATTACTTCAGATCAAGATTTTTTTGGCAAGGGGATAGTGAGAAGAAAAAATATCGACTAGCAAGATGGGACGTGGTGTGCCGACCAAAAGATCAAGGAGGACTGGGGATTCATGACCTACAAGTCAAAAACTCAGCTCTCCTAGGTAAATGGCTGTATAAGCTGCTTACAGAGAATGGTGTTTGGCAGACACTCCTTAAGAGGAAATACATTGGCACAAAGGCGCCGTCACAGGTTATATGGAAACCAGGTGATTCGCATTTTTGGGCTGGCCTAATAGCGACTAAGAAGCACTTCTTTCGCTATGGGATATTTTCCATAAAGGATGGAACTCAGATACGGTTCTGGGAGGATCAATGGTTAGGTAATGCCACCCTCCGTGAACAGTATCCGACCATATACAACATTGTACGTCATAAAGGGGATACGTTAGCCACTGTAATGCAAACATATCCTCCTAATGTGACGTTCAGACGAGATATCATTGGACCAAGACTTCAATCTTGGAACGCTCTGTTGGATCGATTGGCTCCGATCCAATTGTCACAGGGCGCCGATATGTTTCGATGGAGTTTAACTAAGAATGGGTTGTTCTCAGTTGATTCCTTGTATAAGGCTTTGGTTCATTCAGGAATGTCGGTCGATAATAATAAAAAAATATGGCGAATGAAGATACCTTTAAAGATGAAGATTTTTGCATGGTATCTTCGCAAAGGCGTCATTTTAACTAAAGATAATCTTGTCAAACGTAATTGGCATGGGACGAAGTGTGTTTCTTGTCCTAGAGAGGAGACGATTAAACACTTGTTCTTCGAGTGTGCATTTGCGCGTTCTATATGGTCAGCTATCCAAATGGCTTCGAATCTATATCCTCCTACATCTGTTGCCAATATCTTTGGCAATTGGTTGAATGGAGTTGATAAAAGGTTTAAAACTATGTTTAGGATAGGAGCGCTAGCCGTTATATGGTCGCTCTGGCTATGCAGAAATGACAAGATTTTTAATGATAAAAATTTCTCTCGTTTGCAGGTTCTATTCCGTTGCACAGGTACTCTCCGTTCGTGGTGCATATTACAGCGGGCGGAGTATCAAGGCCTTTTTACGGAGGCATGTGTACGGCTGGAAAAAGTGGCGAAGGATATTTTTATCCCACATGGGTGGTCGCTTGATCTACGGATTGCTGCACCTTAGGCGACAGCTGATTCATTTGATTGTAATTGGCATGTTGCTTCCTGTGGACATTGTATTTTTCTTTTCGTACTGTCGGCCGTGTGCATCTTGTTATGCAGAAGCCGGGTGTAATGCTTAAACCTTTTAAGTAATAAAGCCCATTATCAAAAAAAAAAAAAACAAATGCACATGCATATATAGTGTGGCCGTATGGGTATTTTGCCCAAAAAAGTAAACAGTCATACGCTGAGACCTCAAGTATGTTTTTCTTTCAGGCAACTAAATAAGGAAGCAATATTGGAAGTACAACAATTGCTACCTAAACATAGAGCACTGCTGACAGACCTTTGGTTGAAAAAAATTACACAACGGATTCAGGCAAGGTATTTTTAATTAATAATTCAAGAGGTACTGCTACATCATTGACTTAACGCACCTCACTTCAAAACCAAATGCATGTACAAAGCACTATCAAATTAGCCCAGAAAAATCATTTGACATACATCCATCTCACGTAGGAGTACCACATTAGGCACGTTCTGCTAACATGCGAAAATAGGAAATGGAGCACGGTTGAGCGACATTTTTTAAGGATCGGAGGGAGTTGGAAAGATGATATGCCCAACTCAGTATTTCTCTAAAGCTAAGAATGATACACAGACGGTCTGGACTCACGGCAGTTAGCAATACTAAAATATGTTAGTGGAGAATTTGCATATGAGATTAACGCATGTTACCTTATGTGTAAATCACATTAATAAACTATAAAAGCACTACCTATGAGGCCGAGAGTTAGAATTGCAGGTAAACTTCATATGAAAATTTTGTTTTTATGATTTTCAAGAAATTTTATCGTGCATCAGAGGAAGCATCTAATTAAAAAGCCTCTCCAACTCAAGTACTCAATGCAGGAACCTGTATGACCAACAGTTTAAAGGTTGTCTATATGCTTTATAAACAAAACATTACTTTATATTACATGATTTAATTTAGAGAAATCTGTAAAAGTTGATTAAAAAGTGTGAAATCTGTAAAATTTGGTCAAAAATTCTAGGTATTAACTCGGTGTATCATCAAAAGCATAGTGGTCCAGTATATCGGTAACATACAACACTTTTTTGTATGCGGAGAAATTAGAGCTTTAATAAAAGGGGTAATAGTACAATCAGAGTCCATTGTCGTGGCGAAGTAACATTTAGTTTATGTAGATGAACTGAACCAAGAAATTCAGCTGGGAAATATGGGGTAACATAAGAAAGCATCCGTAAATTATGCTTCCTAACGAAAATAAGCATGATTAAAAATCAAGGTTAAGTGGCTGACCTGACACAGCCTATGGCAGGGATTCTTTGACTATTGCAGGCAATACCAGACCATACCCAACTGGCTTGCCTCCTCTCCCTACCATAGATAATTGTATCATACATGGACGTATACGCAGCCGATCTTTATCTTGATTCAGTGAAATAGATCGGACCAAGATTATGTGTCTGTGTGATAATTTAACAGATGATAATAGATATTGCACACGCTGCCAGCATCTCTCCGGCGGCCGGCCGGCCGGCCAATTTTTTATTTTTTTTTGCTGGGAGATCTGCTTCAACTTGCGTTAGTTAGTGTACCGTCTTCTCTTCTGCGTCAACAATCGCTAATTGAAAAAAAAAAATCAATGCAGCACGGTTAGAACTTGAAATCTGAATATGATAACAGCTTAGAGAGAAAATGATATGTGAGAGGCTAGATTGAATTGTGCCCTTTTTCTAGATCGATTGCAGCTTCTATATTGAGCTTTGAAGGTCAGGACTCATCACGAAGAGACGGGCGATGCAAAGGATCAATCTACCTATCTAGCTAGAGAAGATTCCATCTATATATTTAATCCCGTGATTAGGCTCAATGGCGTTTAAACTCGGGAGTCCACATCTATATATTTAATCCCGTGAGTTGGGGCCAATGTCGTTTAAACTCGGGAGTCCACATCATATTTCTTTTTCTGTTTCTTATTCTCCTTCAAGAGTCCGGGCTGCAACCGCCTCACAACTTTTGTGTCCGCATGCACGATTCAATGTACAACTATCGTGCCAGATCATTTGTAGCGTCCCACCAAAGTTATTTTTGTACGATTAATCCTAGCCGCTAAATCACCATCTAACAGATTAAGTAATTCTAATAATGTGGATTAACGTGGAGGCTTCTTTGGTGCCTCCAATTAGTAAATATAAGATTTGCGTCGAACCAATAAAATGCGTCGAATTTCAGTCCTCGAGTTTTTTTGGGCCGAATGTTGGGCTCGGGGGGCGACTGGGAATCCTGCCCCCCAGATTTCAGACACTAGTGGAAACAACCCCTCTCGTCCAGGGGGCCGGGGGGCAGCTGTCCCGGTTGCAACCAAATCCGGGACAAATGCCCTCCATTGGTCCCGGTTCGTGCGCCCTGGGCAACAGGAATCGCCTGGGCGCATTGGTCCCGGTTCGTGGGGGGCATATCGGTCCCGGCTCGTGCCACGGACCGGGACCAATGCCTAGCCACAGGCCACGTGGCACGCGCATGACCTGTTGTCCCGGTTCAGTCCACGAACCGGGACCAATGCCCCCTTCCCCTATATATACTGCCCCAGCCCCCCCCCTCCTTCCATCTTTTTTTTTGCTTGGAGGTGTGAGAGAGTGTGGTGTTGCTGTTTTTTTTTTACTATGCACACGAGGTGTTCGACGAAATTCCCGAGACGCACACAAGCTCACTGAAAATGGTTTCTTCGACCGAGGTTAACAAATTATCTTTTTCATCTGTAACTGATACATAAAAAAGTATTATTTGTCGATGTACTGTGGTTATCTCTGTATTAATATGTATTTTGATAAACTTAATTATATGATGCAGATGGATGCACGGCAGCGATGGATGTACGGTGACCGACGCACCTCCGAGTATATGGCAGGCCTGAATGCATTTCTTGCTGTAGCTCAGGCGAACAAAGATAATGGCTTCATGTGTTGCCCATGTGTTGATTGTCGGAACGTCAGAGAACATTCTTCCGAAAGAATCCTTCACGGCCATCTACTTCGGAGAGGTTTCATGCCCAGCTATAATTGCTGGACCAAGCATGGAGAAAGAGGGGTTGTGATGGAAGACGATGAAGAAGAAGAAGAAGATCCTTTGTTCCCTGAATACGACGATACTGCAATGGAAGAGAATGCAGAAGAAGGAGGTGATCAAGAACAGGCATCAGAAGAGCCCGATGATGATCTTGGCCGAGTTATTGCTGATGCAAGGGAAGACTGTGAAAATAGATTGGAGAGGTTGAAACTGGACAACATGTTACAGGATCACAAAAAATTGTTATACCCAAATTGCGAAGATGGTAGCACAAAGCTCGGTACCACACTGGAGTTGCTGAAATGGAAGGCACAAAACGGTGTGACTGACAAGGCATTTGAGACTTTACTTCAACTAATGAAGCCAAAACTTCCAAAGGATAACGAATTGCCTGAGAGTACGTACGAAGCAAAGAAAGCTCTCTGCCCTCTAGGATTAGATGTGCAGAAGATACATGCATGCATTAATGACTGCATTCTCTTCCGCGGTGAGAAGTACGAGAATTTGGATGAATGTCCGATATGCACTGCACTGCGGTATAAGATCAGAGCAGATGATCCTGGTGATGTTGACGGCGAGCCTCCCCGTAAGAGTGTTCCTGCTAAGGTGATGTGGTATGCTCCTATAATACCACGGCTGAAACGTCTGTTTAGAAACAAAGAGCATGCTAGGTTGTTGCGATGGCACAAAGAAGACCGTAAGAAAGATGGAAAGTTGAGGCACCCCGCCGATGGATCGCAGTGGAGAAAGATCGAGAGAGACTTTCCAGACTTTGCAGGAGAGGCGAGAAACTTATGGTTTGGTCTAAGTACAGATGGCTTTAATCCTTTTGGGGAGCAGAGCTCCAGTCATAGCACTTGGCCTGTAACTCTATGTATGTACAACCTTCCTCCTTGGTTGTGCATGAAGCGCAAGTTCATTATGATGCCAGTTCTCATCCAAGGCCCGAGGCAACCTGGCAACGACATTGATGTGTATCTAAGGCCATTAGTGGAAGAACTCTTAGAACTGTGGGGCAAACCAGGTGTACGTGTGTGGGATGAGAACGAACAAAAGCCATTTGACCTACGGGCGTTGCTTTTCGTGACCATCAATGATTGGCCAGCTCTTAGTAACATTTCCGGTCATACAAACAAGGGATACAATGCATGCACACACTGTTTAGATAAGACTGACAGTGTTTTTTTGGATAAATGTAAAAAGGTTGTATACCTGGGGCATCGTAGATTTCTTCCGATCAAGCATCCCTTAAGGAAAAAAGGAGGAAAGCATTTCAGAGGTGAGGCAGATAACCGAAAGAAGCCTGAGCTCCGTAGTGGTAATGATATATTCGATATGGTCAAGGACCTAGAAGTAATCTTTGGTAAGGCTGCTGGCAGCCAACCAGTTCCGTACGGCCCTGATAAGAGGGCACCCATGTGGAAGAAGAAATCTATATTTGGGAGCTACCCTATTGGAAAGTTTTAGATGTCCGGTCTTCGATCGACGTGATGCACGTGACAAAGAATCTATGTGTCAATCTGCTATGCTTCCTGGGCGTGTATGGGAAGTCAAAAGATACGCCTGAAGCACGGGAGGACCAGCAACGTATGAAAGACCCAAGCAACAAGCACACAGATACAGGGCGCCATTCCTTAAGCAGCTACGCTCTTACTAAAGCAGAGAAGGAAATATTCTTTGAAGTCCTTTACAGTATCAAGGTTCCGTCTGGCTTCTCGTCGAATATAAAGGGGATAATAAACATGGCAGAGAAAAAATTCCAAAACCTGAAGTCTCATGACTGCCACGTGATTATGACGCAATTGCTTCCGATTGCATTGAGGGGCTTCTACCGGAAAATGTTCGAGTACCCATTGTGAAGCTATGTGCATTCATGAACGCAATATCTCAGAAGGTAATCGATCCAGAAAGTCTGACAAGATTACAGAGGGATGTGGTCCAGTGTCTTGTTAGTTTTGAGTTGGTGTTCCCACCATCCTTCTTCAACATTATGACTCATCTCCTGGTTCACCTATGTGAAGAGATTCATATTCTTGGTCCGGTATTTCTACACAATATGTTCCCCTTTGAGAGGTTCATGGGAGTCTTGAAGAAATATGTTCATAACCGTGCTAGGCCAGAAGGAAGCATCTCGAAGGGCTATGGAACAGAGGAGGTCATTGGGTTCTGTGTTGACTTTATTCCTGACCTTAAGACAATTGGTGTTCCTGAATCGCGGCATGAGGGGAGACTGAGGGGAAAAGGAACGCTGGGAAAGAAAACAATGATACCTAGGGACGGGCATTCTTTGACCAAAGCACACTACACAGTTCTACAAAATTCTATGTTCATGGCTACGTATGTCGAGGAACACAAGAATATTGTACGGTCTGCAAACCCGGGGAAGGATGACTCATGGATTAAACGCGAACACATGGAGACTTTCGGAAGTTGGTTGCAAACACGTCTTATAAATGACACCACTGTTGAAGATCAGCTATACATGTTGGCAGGGTCACCATCTTCGACTATTGGGAGTTTTCAAGGGTACGAGATAAATGGAAATACATTTTACACGAGCTCCCAAGATAAGAAGAGCACCAACCAAAACAGTGGTGTCCGCTTTGATACAACAAACGAGAATGGAAAAACTGACACATACTATGGTTACATAGAGGAGATATGGGAACTTGACTATGGACCTTCTTTTAAGGTCCCTTTGTTCAAGTGCAAATGGGTCAACCTGAATGGAGAAGGGGTAAAGGTAGACCCGCTTTATGGAATGACAACAGTGGATCTCAACTGTATTGGTTACAATGACGAACCATTCGTTCTAGCCAATGATGTGGCTCAGGTCTTCTATGTGAAGGACATGTCTTCCAGACCGAAGAAAAGAAAAAATAAGGGAACAATTTCATCATACGATGAGCCGAAGCGTCACATAGTTCTCTCAGGGAAAAGAAACATTGTGGGAATCGAGGACATGACAGACATGTCAGAAGATTATAATAAGTTTGTTGAAATTCCACCCTTCACAGTGAAATCTGACCCTACCATCCCGTTAAATAATGAAGATGCTCCATGGTTACGGCCGAAGCGATCATAAGCAAGGGACACGAAGAAAATTCAGAAGACTAGATAGGGATGTTGTTGGTGATGTGTAATAATAAACGTGGAATACATGATCATAGTTCTTATAACGTAGTATGAACGAGATTTTGTTAACCAAAATGATATTTATACATATTATGTGATTATGAATGGAGTAGGTGCAAGTTTGACCAATAATTTGTATTGATCGGTGTTGAAGAACATGTTTCCCAATGGTGTTAATGTGGTGTCCTTATTCTCCGGTATTGGAGGAGGAGAGATAGCTTTGCACAGGCTTGGCATCCACATGAAGACAGTGATTTCAGTTGAGATAGGTGAAGTTAATAGGAGGATTTTGAGGAGTTGGTGGGATCAGACACAAACTGGCACTTTAATTGAGATTGCCGACGTGAAGTCTCTCACTAATGATAGCGTACACGGAATGCAATTCATTCCAAATTGATACTGTGGGTTGCCACTTGTCGGTGTTGAAGAACATGTTTCCCAATGGTGTTAATGTGGTGTCCTTATTCTCCGGTATTGGAGGAGAGAGATAGCTTTGCACAGGCTTGGCATCCACATGAAGACAGTGATTTCAGTTGAGATAGGTGAAGTTAATAGGAGGATTTTGAGTAGTTGGTGGGATCAGACACAAACTGGCACTTTAATTGAGATTGCCGACGTGAAGTCTCTCACTAATGATAGCGTACACGGAATGCAATTCATTCCAAATTGATACTGTGGGTTGCCACTTGTCGGTGTTGAAGAACATGTTTCCCAATGGTGTTAATGTGGTGTCCTTATTCTCGGTATTGGAGGAGGAGAGATAGCTTTGCACAGGCTTGGCATCCACATGAAGACAGTGATTTCAGTTGAGATAGGTGAAGTTAATAGGAGGATTTTGAGGGTTGGTGGGATCAGACACAAACTGGCACTTTAATTGAGATTGCCGAGACAGATATTGCAGGATTATAACTACTTTCGAGATGTAGTATGTGTTGACACACGGTATAGAACAAGTGATTCTGGCAGGCCTCTATTGTTATTCATTGGAGTTAATCACCATAAACAACCCAAAAAAGTTTTGACTGACTGCTTTACATCGATAGGGGATGCAGTTGCTTCTGCTTGGCCACTGTCCACCGCTCGGATATATATCTGTCAACGTCAGTCCTGGCTGCTTGTTCATCCTCTAGAGTCTGCTCTGCTCTGCTCTACTGCTCGTTGCGGCTCAGGTTGGTAACGGTCCATGTTTGCGTATGCTTTGTGAACTTATGGTTTGATTTGAGAATTTCAAAACTTTGATTTGATAATCTTTTGGCCGGAAGCACCTAGCAATATCTTTTAAACCTTGTTTCTCTCCATATGCTATTTGTACTTCTCATCGGCTGTAATGTTTCTCTACCTGATTCTACTTCTCCTCTGCCTAGTTTACAGATGTTTGCTCTTTTCTGTAGATGTTTCTACACTGTAAAATAGACATGTCCTGCGAAACATGCAGACAAGGCGCTGATCACCACTACTGGGACATGCCCATTTTACAGTGTAGAAACATCTACAGAAAAGAGCAAACATCTGTAAACTAGGCAGAGGAGAAGTAGAATCAGGTAGAGAAACATTAGGGCCGATGAGAAGTACAAATAGCATAGGAGAGAAACAAGGTTTAAAAGATATTGCTAGGTGCTTCCGGCCAAAAGATTATCAAATCAAAGTTTTGAAATTCTCAAATCAAACCATAAGTTCACAAAGCATACGCAAGCATGGACCGTTACCAACCTGAGCCGCAAGGAGCAGTAGAGCAGAGCAGAGCAGACTGTAGAGGATGGACAAGCAGCCAGGACTGACATCGACTCTAGAGGATGAACAAGCCACCCTACTTCTACTATGAAAATGAGGCCCTAGCTCAAAAAAGTGTATGGGTGGAAATTTCCAGAAATTTGTATGACACAGAGCCGCTTTATAATTTGAATATAAATTTCCATAATTTATATTCAAATTATATACAAATGAAAAAATAATTAATAGTTTCAATAGTTAGAATAATTATTTAGTTAAACGAAAAATGTATTTAAATTAGTTTTGCAAATTCTAGCATTTTTCATGTTGGAATTTTTGTCAAATTTGGAAGTATATAAAAGTTGTTAATGTGCAAACTTAACACTTTTCAAATTTTGGCGCTAAAAAATTTTGGGCGCGCAGAGGTGCCACCGAAATTCGAAATTTGTTTTTGGTCCCGGGCCGTGGTACCTACCGGGACCAAAGGGCTCTAGTCCCGGTTGGTGGCACGGGCCGGGACTAAAGGCCCAAGTGTATAAAAAAGCGCGGCCCTCTCTCCAGGCCGAGCGGACACTACCCCAGGGGCGGGCACGAGTGGATATGGCTGGGCGAAGCCCTGCCGGCGGCGGGAACGAGTGGACAGATTCGCCGGCGGAACGCCGGCGGGGATGGACTAGGGGCACAGTAGGTTAGGGGAACACAACTTATATTAAAATAGGGCCAGGGGCCTTGCTTACATAGGGGCGGCGCGGCCACAGGCGGCCGGCCGTACTTGCATTAGGGGCGGCGGCGCGGCCACAGGCGGGCCGGCCGTTTCTTGGGAGGTAGCTAGCTAGGGGCGTTGTCTATAGATAATAGGGGGGCGGCGGCGACCTAGTCGTCCTCGTCGTCGGAGAGGTGGACATACTCGGGTGCCTTCCACAGGTGGGCAGGCGGCTGGGCCGGGCTCGCCGGGGGGCCATCGGGGGCGCGTACGGCGGCGGCGGGGGCAGTACCTCCTGTGGCAGCGGCGGCGGCGGGGCAGCTCCTCCTCCTGCTCCGGCGACCCCGGCGCCCAAACGCCGCCGGTCCAGGCCCAGGTCATGCCATACTCCAGGCCTGGTGGGAGCGGCTGCGGCTCCGGCATGTCCTCGGACGCCTCCAGCTCGGCGTTCATGGCCTGCCACCAGGGGATGGCAGGCTCGTTAGGGGGTGGCGGCGGCGGTGGCATGGCAGCGGCGTCGGCGGCGGCGGCGGCCACGACACGATGCCACCTCTTGATCTCGTCGTCGACGAGGGAGCGGCGGGAGCGCTCGCAGGCCTCCTCCAGTTGGGCCCGGAGCTCGGGGTCCGGCTCCCCGGAGAAGTCCTCCGGCTCGTCGACGAGGAGCCATAGCTCCCTCTCCCGGCCGGGCGCTGGCGGGGGGTAGTCGTCCACGTTGGCCTCGAGGGGGGCGGGGATGAAGGAGCGGCGGCGCTGCTCGTGCTCCTGCTCGAGCCAGGCGGCCCAGTAGGGGAGCTGCGCGCGTAGATCCGCTCCCTGCGGACGGGGGCCGGCAGGAGCTCGCGGCGGCGCTCGATCTCCTCGAGCAGCGCCGCGCCGGTCGGGGCCGGCGGCACTGGGATCCGCTGGGGATTCAGGTGCCAACCGTCCGGGAGGTGCACGTCGTTGTAGAAGACCGGAGTGGCATTGTTCCAGTGCCACTCCGCCTCGTCCACCCGGACGTACCTGCGGAACCGCTTGCCCGGGGGCGCGCGCGGGGCGGCGGGCGTGCAGCCGGTGGTGGCGCGGGGACGCGCGGCACCCCGCCGAGGCGGACACCTCCAGGGCCGTAGCCGAAGGCCTCCGCCGGTGGGGGCGGGATGCGGCCGGCGCCGCTCGACGAGCCTCCGTCGTCGTTCCTTGGGCGCTTGCCGGAGTTCGAGAACCAGCGGGACATGGTGGCGGCTAGGGTTGCTTTGCCAGGGAAGCGTCCGGGTGGGTGGGTTGTACGGGCGGCGGGGGTCCTTTAAAAAGGACCCGGGGTGGGCTGGCATGCCAACCGGCGGCCTGGACGTGGCGGCGGTTGCAGGCGGCCATGAATGCGGGGAGCCGAGGCGTGGCGCGTGGGGAGTGGGGCGTGGGAAGCCGAGGCGGGGCGGGAAGACGAGGCGGGGCGGAAGACGAGGCGGACAGCGGCCCTTTGACCGTCCTTCGGTCTTAGTTTAATGGACCAGGCGAACCAGCCACCAGGCCGCTGGCCAGTGGCCCCTGTTGACTGGCCATAATAACAGACGCGGGCCAGTGGGCCCTTCGAACCGTTGACTGTCCATAAATAAAAGACGCGGGCCAGTGGGCCTTTTTGACTAAAAAATGTGTCAGTGGGCTTAATTAAAGACGTGGGCCTGGAGCGGTTGGGGAAGGGGAGGCCGGTTGGCGATTGCGAGGCAGGAGAAAAAAAAACGAACAAAAAAAACCTGCCGCGGCAGGGAAAATGGGCGGACTTTATTCTTTTTTTAAGAAGGCATCCATCCCGGTCCCTAAAACGAACCGGGACGAACTCCCTCACGGTCCCTGGCCCAGAGTCGCCACGTGGGCCAGCCTTACCATCCCGGGTGCTGGCACAACCGGGACCAATGGGGAGGGCCATTTGTCCCGGCTAGCCCATCCCGGTTGCGCAACCGGGACAAATGGCCCTTACGACCCGGGACAAAAGGCCCTGTTTCCACTTAGCGCCGTTTGGCGCCGGGGCGGCCCCAAAACGGCGGCGTTTTGGGCCCTGGGGGGCGCAACGACCGGAGATGCCCTTAGATCCATTATTTTCTCTATTTCTTCAGCAGGCACAGGTCAGCGTCAAGTAGAAGTATGCGAATCAGCCAGCGGGCCAGTAGGGGATAGCAGAACACGGTTGTGATGTAACGGCACACTATATAGACTGCGAACTATGGTGCAGTATTGATCTACCAAGTGGGTAAGGATACCTACTAGCTAGCTAGGCATTTGTGCGGATAAAGTTTTAAACACATCAGTAAGATTACGAATAGAATTTTATACCCACGAGGTATAAGACTACGCATATGGTATTGCTCGACCCTACCTAATATTGTCGTGGATGTGGAACTGGCTTAGGCACCAGGGTCGTGATGTTTCTGTGATGTGGATAAGTGGATGAGTTTTCCTGAGAAACAAAGAGAGTCTTTTGTCTTTGAGAAAATTTTCCTTAGCCAGCAAAATCTCACCAAGATACTCAATCCAGTTATAAAAAATACAATACCTAAGGACAAATTATATTCTCCGTGGGTTGTTTGTTGCTACTTATCATACACAACCATACTAGGTTCAACAAGAAATTAAAAAAATATTGTCCAACAGGAGAGGAGCCCCGTTTAATTATTATTTTTGTAAAGAAACTCACCATGGTGAGACACCAGGGTATAATTAGTCCGTGAGAGGGACTGAACACGGGTCAGCTGGGATGCACCATTATCACCCCTAGCATGCGCTGTTGCGAAGGATGTGTGTGGTATCCCACTTATAGTACATTTGGCGGTTTCTAGGTCAAATTTTCGACCTAAAATATGAACTAGAAGCCACCAAATGAACTATAAGTAGAATCACACTAACACATTGCTAGCTATTGCCCAGTTCTAGGATCAACAAGCAATTGACAAGGGCTCATCAGAATGATAGGAAGCGTTCAAACATTTGTCTCTGTATTATATAGTCTCAAATTTATAGATTTCCATTTTGTGTTGTCCGATACTTTTTTTGCAAATCTCAATCTCACTAGAGCCAAGGATTGATCCACAATGTTCTCAAATAGATTGATCAAGCTTAGAAAAACTCTCGTAACTAGCTCTAACTTAGTCACAACTTTCCTCCGCAATCTCTAAACCTGAGAGGCTGCAAGCT
>JAPCYS010000741.1:0-19353 GCA_028641055.1 Alopecurus myosuroides | reverse complement strand
TTCTCATGAAAACAAACATCATATTCTAATAAGAGAGAATTCACATGTTGTTGTAGTAATTTAGTTCTTGATCCAGTCATTGGTCCAATTCTCACTTCATCATGCTTCTGTTGAATAACAGCATCATTATCAATGGGAGAAATAATAGATGTACTAGGGATGTCCTGATCATCCTCCCCTCTTGAAAAGGCGTCGACCTCGACGCATCATGGTCATCTCCATGGTATGGTGATAGATGAGCAACGTTGAAAGAATTACTCACACCAAACTCATCACTAGGAAGATCAATTATGTAGGCATTATCATTAATCTTCTGAAGCACTTTATATGGACCAGCACCTCTTGGCATTAACTTAGACTTGCGCAATGTGGGAAACCTCTCCTTGCGAAAATGCAGCCACACTCTCCAAACCAGGAATTCTCACATCCAATTGAGTTAATAACATACTTTTCCTAGAGAGAGCATCAGCAACTACATTATCTTGGCCTTTTTTATACTTGATTATGTACGGGAAAGATTCAATGAATTCAACCCACTTAGCATGTCTATTATTAAGGCTAGATTGGCTCTTTAAAAATTTCAAAGCCTCATGATCAGAATGTATGATAAATTCTTTTGGCCACAAATAATATTTCCAAACCTCAAGAACTCTAACAAGTGCATACAATTCTTTATCATAAACAGAATAGTTCAATTGAGAACCATGCAATTTCTCAGAAAAATAAGCTAGAAGTTTGTTTTCTTGCATAAGCACTCCACCAATACCAATACCACTTGCATCACACTCAATTTCGAATTGTTTGTTGAAATTAGGCAAAATCAATAATGGGGCCAAAATCAATTTCTCTTTAATAGCATCAAAAGCAATATCTTGTTCAGCTCCCCACAAAAATTCAACACCTTTTTTAGTGAGTTCATTCAAAGGTGCAGCAAGTGTACTAAAATCTTTGACAAATCTTCTATAGAAACCAGCCAATCCATTAAAACTTCTTACTTGACTAACATTAATAGGAATAGGCCAATTTTTAATAGCTTCAATTTTAGATTCATCTACTTCAATGCCATGTTTAGAAACAACATATCCCAGAAAAATGACCTTATCTTTGCAAAAAGTGCACTTAGCAAGATTACCATATAATTGATTTGCTCTTAATACATGCAAGACTTGTCTAATATGACCAACATGTTCATGTTCATTGTGGCTATATATGATAATGTCATCAAAATAAACTACCACAAATTTACCAATAAACTCTCTCATAACATGGTTCATAAGTCTCATGAAAGTACTAGGTGCATTAGTTAAACCAAAAGGCATCACTAACCATTCATATAAACCAAATTTAGTTTTGAAAGCAGTTTTCCATTCATCCCCCTCTTTCATCCTAATTTGATTATAACCACTACGCAAATCAATTTTAGAGAAAACAACAACACCACTTAATTCATCTAACATGTCCTCCAAACGAGGTATGGGATGACGATAACAAATAGTGATGTTGTTAATTGCTCTACAATCTACACACATGCGCCAAGTACCATCTTTCTTAGGAACTAAAATAACAGGAACAACACAAGGAGAAAGGCTAATTCGAATGTACCCTTTATCAAGAAGCTCCTGCACTTGTTTCTGTATCTCTTTTGTCTCTTGGGGATTAGTCCTGTAAGGGGGTCGGTTTGGCAATGTAGCTCCAGGAATTAAATCAATTTGGTGTTCAATACCACGCAATGGTGGCAGCCCTGCTGGTACCTCCTTTGGGAAAACATCATCAAACTCCTGTAAAACATGAGAAACACCAAGAGGAATAGGGGTCATATCATTAGAAACCAAAATTTCTCCCTTGTGCATAAGCACTATAGGAAGCATACTAGGGTCCTCTCGAAATTCTCTCAAGTCCTCTTTAGTGGCTAACATGCATAATAGGCTCACTCCCTCACTTTTATTTTTACCACTCACATTGGTTTTTCTATTTTCACTCACAACACTCTTGTTTTCACTTGCAATTTTTTCATCACTCGCGGGATTTTTTTTGTCTAGACTCATTTACAATTTGCTGTGGTGTCATAGGTCTCAATAATATGTCCTTCTCATTCCACTTCAGCTGATAGGTATTTGCTCTCCCATCATGTATAACACTCCTATCAAACTGCCAAGGTCTCCCAAGCAACATGTGACAAACTGACATGGGCACCACATCACACTCAATGGTATCTTTGTAAGGCCCAATCTGAAATTCAACTCTCACCATATGGGTTACCTTCATCTCTCCTTTATCACTAAGCCAATGTATATGATAAGGATGATGATGGAGGGATGATAACCCGGTAGGCTAACGCCAAGGGGTAACTCGGCCCAAAGGACGCTGCGCAAGACCCGGCTTAGGATAAAGGAGCTTCTAGAAGGCCCAGGAACGTAGGCCTCGTAACCCGGATTGTGGGCTACGGTAAGGAAGATTAGGGTTTGTAAGCAGTGTCCGGGTAGGATTCAGAGTACGTCTTGGAGAGTAAGCCAGGGGGTCCAGATACTATATAAGCCGGTCCCTAGGTTAGGGTTAAGATGAGTTTTTTAGCGCGAGCAAGAACACAATCGCCGGATTGCGAGGTATCGAGTATCCATTGTAACACGAGAGTTGAGATAATATATTTAGATCGGAGACTCGGCGACTTTATTGCCGGCTACCAGATCGCATATCACCATGGTTTCCTTTGAGCTAAACCCTCTCCCAAACACCAGAGTCGATTTGCCCCAAGACAAGTTACCCCCGGTAACGTCTGCCGTGATTATCCCACGACAGTTGGCGCCCACCGTGGGGCCTACGTCCAAGGGTGTTTACATCACGGGAGAAGCTCGGGAGAACATGAAGAACCTCGTCGTCGGCGAGATCTACACCAACCCCGAAGGAGAGAAGATGGTGGACGACTTTGGCTGGGGGCCAGAGTCGGATCTGCTCGAATCCGGATCTGTCGTGACAATCGGCCGGATCAACGTCTTCATCGGCATGGTACGTACATCCGGTTCAATCCCTGACGATTTTGGATTTGATTCTGTCAGCGGAGGCCACCTGCGCTCAGTCTGATGGAGAGGAATCGGTCGGGACGATAGATCTGACAGAAGAGCCCACCACGAAGAGGGAACAGCCGGAGGAGCCGGTATGGACCCCGCGTGGCCGGGTTATGAGAGAAGATGACACCGAGTCTATCTTGCACCTGCTGGAGGACCGGTACGAGGAAGATAGCAGTGATGAGGAAGAATACGAATCTTCGCCAAGCATTGTGTGCCAGGTCGCGGTCTACACGGCCCCCGCAACCAATCTTAATTAGGGGAACGTGACCGCAGCCGCCGTCGGAGCAGCACAAGCATTGGCCCAGCAGCAAAATCCGGTTGACGGAAACCCGGTCTTAACCCGGGTCGACGGAGAATCGGCATCAGTTACCAGCCATGCGGCGGATAGCGAGTTGCAGGCAAACACGTTCGGATATCTGGCGAACCGGACGCCAGGGGCGGGTCCTTCAAACCCGCAACACCCGGCCCTGTTCAACAACAACCTGATCCTGGATCCCACCGTTCTAGCCACAGTCATAACCCCGGAAAACGCGGTGGAACGTGTTAGGGATCTGGATGTAGCCCGTCGTGCATTGGAGCAACAGAGAAGGCAAGTGGAAGCAGAAAAACAAGGGGTAGCTGCGCGCCAGCGCGATCTGGATGCATTGGAGAACCGGCTCCGAGAAGAGACAACCAGGGTGCATCAAAGGCACCAGACCAGATTACCGGCAACGGGTGGAGTCATAAACCCGGCCGCACTATTCATCACACCTCAGGATCAGCCGATTCCAGCGGTGAACCCAGGAACTGTACATCAACCCGCAACTGGAGGAGCACAGCCGGCAAACGTGCAGGCCGGGTTACCCATATTACAGACTGGAGTTACTACCGGCAATACATTACCACCACCACCACCATCACGATTTTGCATGCCAGCAGGTCATTACAACAACCCCATGGATAATGTGTACGCAGCAACACTCGCATTGAATCAAATCCCCGTGAGAGAGTCACCCCACGCAGAGGAGACCCGGCGGGCGATAGATCTATTGCGCACTGCGGTGGCGCAGCAAGTTAATTACCCGGACAACAGAAGTGGAATGCATGGGACACCATATATCAGCCAGCAACGAGTTAATACCGGCAATATTCAGACAAGTTCAGCGCGGCGGAGGGCAGAGCAGCAGCAAATGCCGCCTCCTCCCCGCGTCCAGGCCGTACCAGCAGCATCAGCAGCGCAAGCTATTGTGGACAGTTCCAGAGCTAGGAGAGCCGCGGCCGGGTCTGCGGTGCATGAACCAGCAGCAGTGCCGCGTCCAGCCGTACCCCCCCGCAGGATCGCACGTTTCCCGAGTGAGGCTAGTTCCGATTAATCTCACTCGGCCTAAGTGTCTGTCGGATAACATCAGGGCTGAGCCTTACCCGGATAAATTCAAGGAACCGGGTAAGGTAGTGAATTATGAGCCGACTATGGATCCAGAAATATGGTTGAGCAGTTATGAGATGGCTATGTCAATCCGAAACGCGTCTGAAAATCTTCAAGCCAAGTTCATGTACTTGATGATGTCAGAGGGAGCAGCAAAGGTATGGTTCACTAATCTACCGGAAGGATCTATCAAGTCATGGGAGGAGTTGAAAACTGCGTTTATCAAGCACTTTCATGGGACGTGCAGAAAGCTATTTACTATTGATGACCTAGAGCGGTGCGTCCAGAAGAAGGGAGAATCGGCGCGCAGCTGGGTGCGCCGAGTTATGGAGATACTTCACTCATCTACAGATATTCAGCCAAAGGATGTGTTACAAGCTATGGCAAAGACATGCAAGTACATACCTTTAGTGAAAAAGTTAACTCGCATGAAATCCAGTCGGAATGCTTCCGAGGTTACGATGGTAGAGCTAATGGACGCATGCAACAAACACGCTGCAACGGATACTACAGAAGAGGACGTCGATGACAAGAAAGCAAAAGCAAACACAAGTAACAATGGAAGAACCGGCAATGGATCAACGCCGGGTAACAATGGAGGTAACAATGGGAAACAACCAGAACAAGCGCCGTTTGAGGGAAGCTCCGAGTTTGTCGCTATACAGAAGCCGGGTCTTTGAGACCTCGGCAGAAGGAAATTTCAATGGAGGAAACCATAACGGAGGAAATTATCAAGGACCGCCAAGGCCGGGTAACAATTGGGATATCTTCAGAATGGCGTGCCCAAAGCACAGTAGAACGGTAGGCCGGCTAACCACACATTGGAGCAATGCGCGGACCTACAAAGATGGAAGAACGAGGAAGTAAACAAGGCTATGCGAGGTGCAGGTAGGGGAGGAGGGACCGGGTCCGGGTGGAAACCGGCAACGGCCCACCCCCAGCCGTAACCCGGCAGGCGGAAATACGGGTAATAACCAGGGGGAAGCTGGGGGTTTCCAAGCCAACCCCAAGCAATTGGGACAATACCACGTGCATACTACAGGAATTTCCAACAAGGATAAAAAGATACTGAAAAGGCGGTAAACTCAGTT
This sequence comes from Alopecurus myosuroides, assembly GCA_028641055.1. NCBI lineage: Eukaryota > Viridiplantae > Streptophyta > Magnoliopsida > Poales > Poaceae > Alopecurus > Alopecurus myosuroides. Next base: position 13,792 of record JAPCYS010000741.1, on the reverse strand, counting down.
GCCTCGGCCGTTCCGAGATACCTGAGATGGTCGGAGCAGGACGTAACATGGAGCAGAAGGATCACCCGGAAAGGATGAACACCCGGGGTCTTAGCATTGGTGGTTGCGCCGCAGGTTAATGGTTATGAGTTGAAAAAGGTCTTAATGGACGGCGTAGTAGCATCAACATCTTATATTGGGAAACCTTTCTACGCATGGGTCTCAAGGAGTCCCAGCTACAGAAGAGTTCAACTGTTTTTCACGGGATAGTACCGGGTCACTCAGCGGCCCCGAGGGAAAAATCACATTGGAGGTAGCTTTTGGAGAATCGAAGGACAATTTTCCGGGTTGAGTGGCTCACCTTCGAGGTGGTCAAGTTGCGCAGCCCTTATCATGCGCTATTCGGAAGGCCGGCTTACGCTAAGTTCATGGCCAGGCCGTGTTATGTGTATCTACAGCTAAAATCCCGGGTCCCAAGCAGACCATCACCATACATGGGAGCCGGATATAGCGGCTGAGTGCGATGAATGAGATGCGGCAATGGCCGAACAAGCTTGCAGAAAAGAGGAACTCAAGTATTACCGGTCTCAAGTAGACCCGGATGACAGAACACCGTAAAAAGGCCGAATACTGAAGATGAGAGAGCAAAGTTCAAGGCAGCGCAGGACCAAGATGGTGGCTTTTGTCGAGGGTGATCCCTCTAAGCAATTTGCTATAGGATCTAACTTGGACAGCGAGCAGGAGAAAGCGCTTGTGGAGTTCATTCGTTCGAATCAGGATGTGTTTGCCTGGACGCCCAGCGATATGCGGGTATCCCTACAGAACAGGCAGAGCACAGTTTGCACGTTGATCCCAATCCAGGCCTGTGAAACAGGGCCTGAGAAAATGAATGAAGAAAGAAGGAAAGCTATAGGAGAAGAAATCGCACGGCTGCTTACAGCCGGCTTTATTATGGAAGTATTTCACCCGGACTGGTTAGCAAACCCGGTACTCGAGATGAAAAAGACCAATGAGTGGAGATGTGCATTGATTATACGAGTCTCAACAAGCATTGCCCAAAGGATCCGTTTGCACTACCAAGGATAGATCAGATCAGAGACGCAGTGGCTGGAAGCGACCCATTATTTTTCCTGGATGCATATTCCGGGTATCATCAGATCAAGCTCAAGAAGGAAGATTGGGAGAAAACATCGTTCATAACCCCTTTTGGGGCCTTTTGTTACAAGACCATGACGTTTGGATGAAGAACGCTGGCGCAACCTATCAGCGGTGCATTTCAGAAGTGCTTTGAGGACCAAATCGGACGCAACGTTCACGCATATGTGGATGATGTGTGATCAAGACCAAAGAGCAGAGACATTTATTGATGATCTAAAGGAAACATTCAAGAACCTGGAGAAGGTACCAGATGAAACTTAATCCGACAAAGTGTGTCTTTGGAGTCCCAGCCGGGAAATTACTCGCTTTATCGTTTTCGAGAGAGGAATTGAGGCAAATCCGGATAAAATCAAAGCTATCCAGAGTCTGAAAAAGCAGGAAAATTTGAAGCATGTTCAGAAGCTCACAGGGTGCATAGCAGCGCTTAGCCGGTTCATATCCAGGCTCGGAGAAAAGGCAATACCCTTGTACCGGCTCTTGAAGAAATCTGATAAATTCGAATGGGACCAAGAGGCGGATGAGGCGTTCGAGGCACTAAAAGAAGCAGTATCTGAGGCACCAGTCCTAGCAGCCCGGGCCCTAAAGATCCCATGCTATTGTACGTTGCAGCCGGGCCTCGGGCGGTTAGCGTAGTGGTTGTTGTCGAGCGTAAGGAGGATGGGAAAGATCACCCGGTCCAGAGGCCGGTTTATTACGTCAGCGAGGTATTATCAGAGGCAAAACATCGCTACCCACATTGGCAAAAGCTGGTTTTCGGGGTCTTCATGGCCAGCCGGAAACTGAAGCCGTATTTTCAGGAACACCCATAACAGTGGTCAGTTCTATACAATGTCGGATATCATCAAAACTCGGATGCAACGGGTAGAATAGCCAAGTGGGCGATCGAGATGGAGATTATCACATCAACTACGAGCCCAGGTCACAATCAAAGCTCAAGCTCTAGTTGATTTATAACGATTGGACTACACACAGGTATGCCCACAATGGCTCCAAATCCGAGTCTTGGATAATGCACTTTGACGGTTCCAGGCAATACGAGGGATCAGGAGCCGGAGTGGTGCTAACATCACCCAAAGGAGACAAGTTAAGTTACGTGTTGCAGATTCACTTTGATTGTTCCAATAACGTGGCCGAGTATGAGGCCCTATTTCACGGCTTAAAGGTAGCCAAGGAGATGAACATTAAGAGGATACGATGCTTTGGAGATTCGGACCTTGTGGTACAGCAGGTCTCGGGAACTTGGGATAGAAAAGATGCAACTATGGCAGCATACCGCAGAGAGGTGGACAGGGTTGCCGGGTGTTTTTCCGGGTATGAGGTGGAGCACATAGACAGAAGAAAAAACGAGGCAGCAGACGCACTAGCCAGACTCGGCTCGCGCAGAGAGCCGGTTCCACCTAATGTTTTCCTGGATGAGCTATGGCGACCATCAGTTAAAACCGAGTCTGAGGAAGAACTGGCAAACCAAGACCCGGATTTGGAGCTCGTGGCCACAGTACGCGTTGTTCCCGAGTGGACAGATCCGTTCATGGCCTACCTATCACGGGGCGAGTTACCACAGCAGGAGGTATTAGCACGGCAAATTCTGAGGCGAGCAAAAGGATATTCTATCATCAACGGGGAGTTGTACAAATAAGTGCAGCAGGAGTCTTTTTGCGCTGTGTAGCACCAGAAGAAGGCCGACAGATCCTCAAGGAGATCCACGAAGGTGATTGTGGGCATCATGCATCCACAGATCCCTTGTGGCCAAAGCTTATCGACATGGTTTCTTCTGGCTCACGGCCCTAGCAGACGCGGAGCGCTTGGTGGCAAGGTGGTGACGGATGTCAAAGGTACGCTCGCCAAACCCATGTGCCGGCTATGGAATTGCGGACTATCCGTTAACTTGGCGTTTGCGGTTTGGGGTATGGATATGGTTGGCCCCTTCCACATGTCACCTTGCAAAAAGACACATCTCTTAGTGGCTGTTGATAAGTTTACCAAGTGGGTTGAGGTCATGCCAGTTACCAATTGTGAGGCAATTACAGCAGTCAAGTTCCTGAAAAGGATTATCTATCGGTTCGGATATCCCCACAGCATAATTACCGACAATGGAACCAACATGTCCCTTGGCGAGATGGAGAAGTTTGTGGAAACAATGGCATCCGCTTGGACATAGCCTCAGTGCCCCACCCACAGGCTAATGGACAAGTGGAGAGAGCGAATCAGGAGTTGCTTCGTGGATTAAAGCCACGGTTGCGAGTCCCGTGCATCAGAGCTGCTGGTGCATGGGTTGAGGAGTTACCTTCAGTGGTTTGGGGTATCAACACCACACCTAACAGATCTACTCAGATGACACCGTTCTTTATGGTTTATGGCGCAGAAGCAGTGTTGCCGAGTATATTATCCATGACTCGCCTCGAGTATCGGCTTATGTTGAGGTTGGAGAACGAGAAACCCCGGCAAGACGCCGTGGATATGCTAGAAGAACACAGGGAACAAGCTTTGGAAAGATCAGCTATATACAGCAGGATCTGCGGAGATATCATAGCCGGCGCATGAAAACCCGGGTCTTCCAGGAAGGAGACCTGGTTCTGCGCCTGGTACAATCAAAGGAAGGAAAACACAAGTATCACCGCCATGGGAAGGACCATTCATCATAAGCAGAATCTGCACAATGGATCATATTACTTGATAGATGCAAGGGAAGAGTCGGCTACGGTTAATGACACCGCTCATACCACTTCATCTATGCAGAGAAAGAAGACCATGGAAGTGGCTCAGCTACGTCCCTACTATACTTAGTATAGGCTAGATTCACAAGGCGGAATTACACGATGTAACAGGCAGCAGGTTTCAGACGCACTCTTTTCCTATCCAGGGTACCTAAGGGGACTGGAGGGTTTTTAATGAGGCGGCCTGCTGACCTAACTTTTCTCATATCAATAAAGAGATGGTTAAACAATACTTTATTTCCTTTTCATGCGTTTTTATCAATTTTTTATTTCTGTTATGTTTTTTATCCTTCTTCCAGGTAAGTACTATTTACTGTTTTTTAGTACATTAGTCCCCTTTAGCATTTGCATATTTTAGGTCTTGGGGGCTGATTGCTTGAATAGCACAGTTTACAAACTCAAAGACCCGGCCACGATGCCTATGAGTTATAAGGGCCGATTACTCGCAAACGAGTACGGCCGCAAGCTTATAACCGGACAAAGGAGCCAACTTTCTTGACTTTTCTTACTTAAGCTCGATGTGACGCACTAAAGTGGCATGATTTGCTCGCATATGATCACAATCAGTCATGATGCCCAAGGGGACTTGCCTGGCCCTGTCTTCGTATAGATGTAGCAACATGATTATCCACGCGAAAGCCGGCTTATAGTACAAGAGAGCCAAAAGGGTCATCTAACCACAAGTTATGCAGAGTACAGGGTTATAAACCGGAAACTCACAGTTTATTAAGCATAACTTCAAAACCTATGTGAAACGGCTCTAGGTTTTGGCTTGCAAAAACGATTTGTTCTCTTTGAAAGACCTAACACCCTAGACTCAGAAGTTCGGGCCTTGGGGACTGGGGAATTTGAAAAAAGAAACAAGTTATCTAGCTATTAAGCTCAAAAACCCAAAAATCCGAGTCTTGGGGACTTGGGGATTTAGAGGAAAGTCCACCGGTCAAGACCCACGAAACCCGGAAACCGAGTCTCACAAAAGGAACCATAAAGAAAGCCGGAATATCAAGAATAAACAAGCTCAAAGCAGATAGATATCAAACTCATCCAAAGGCCAGAAGGGCCACGAAAGCTATTAAAAGTTTCAAAACGTATTACATGCCGCGATAGTAGTATCAAAGGTGCACAGGCGCACAATCAAAAATAACCGTTTAACAGGCCCATTGGCCGAATGACGCATTTATGACAGCGGATAGCAAAAGATTACTCGGCATCTTGGGTTGAGGCATCCATCTTGCCCTTGCCCTTGCCAGCCAGGTCTGTTCCTTGACTTGTTCTTCAGTAGTCTTGGTAGCACAGCATCCGGGTTAGCAGTGCACTGGCACGCGAAGGAGGAGGGACAAACTGGCGTGGAGCTAGCAGGCGCAGTATTGGCTTCAGCTTTTTTCTTCGCAGCTTCTTCCCTTAGTTGGGCAGATTCCGCCTTCCACCGCGCCAGCATATCAAAGGGCTTCGGAAGATCCGACTTCATTGCCCTATCTTGTGCATCATACGGCGGCACCATCCGGCTGACATCCAAATTGCCGCAATCAGGCTGGCTGCGTGACGAACCTCTGTCTGAATGGCCTTGTAATGCTTAGGTAAAAACGGGGAGCCATCGTGGTTGAACTCTGGAAACCCGCCAACAAGCTTCGCCGGGTCAAGCTTGGGGAAAGTATGCTTTCGCCAAGGCAAGACCCCGGGTCACCCCAACCTGGCAGGATGAACGCTTCAGTGTTCAATCCACTCGGGGATGGGTAAACACGCATCAAGCAACGTGTTCAAACCACCATCCCCAGTGCTTGGACACCTCACAGCTTTCAAGGCCCACTTAGTCCCAGCACAGAGCTGCCGGATGGTGCTCTTTACCTTCTTCAGCAGAACTACTTTATCCACATCCGGAATTTCCTCATGACCCTGCAGAAAAGCAGAAACATCCAAAGTTAGGAACTCCGAGTATCCTCCAGAATCAGAACAATTTAAAGATCAGTCAGTCGGGAAATTTTACATATCAGAGAACGATAAGTGTCGCGATCTGGCCCGACAGCTCGTTCACCCTATTCACTGCAGCATTGCATCTCTTTTTTACTCTTTGCCTGCTTCCGGCTTTCTTAGCTTCAGCTTCAGCGATTCATGCAGCTTTGTCTCCGCCTTGAGAAGTTTGTCGGTTTTAGCCAACTCTTTCTCAGAGTGCGTTATGTAGGCCTATGCGAAAACACAAAGAAACGTCAGACGTACAAAACAAAAGTATCAGTCGGCTATATGAAAGTTCCAAGCAAATTTACATAAGTTCACTCGGAACTTGGGGACTAGGCAGTATACAAGCGGTTGTAACACGGTTACCTCGTGTTTGGCTATCAAGGCCTCCAGGATGCCCTCTTCATCAGCTCTCAAAGTATGTAGAGCATCGAGCATCTCAGCAAAGCTCATGTCTTCGGGCTTGGTGCCGGAAGACCCGGCTGCCTGATAACCCGGAGTAGGAGTTGATCCGGCTTTGGAGACGATACCTGGGTGGCCTGGGGGTCAGGGGTGGGGGTACCCACCCTTGTACCCAAGACTCCTGCGTTCTCATCACCGGTTCCATCAGCACGCTTTGGAGACCCGGCATCCTGCTTGGTCGAGTCTATTGGGGAATCTTGCCCCTTGACTTCTTCTTCTTCAGGGCCCCTAGTCGCGGCATGTACATCATCAACCAGGCCTTCAGTGTCCCGGGTGTCTGTCTCCATGTTCTCCGGGTCACTGAGTGTGACTTGGGCGCTAAGGAAAAGAGAGAGAAATAGTTGCGGTAGAAATGAAAATTATCAAGTACACCAGGATATCATATAGCAAAAACTCACCCGGTGTTCACAGCATATTCTGGTGGAAGCTCACTGCTAGAAGCAGATGAGGCTGTCACAGGACCCGATAGAGGGACCCGGAGCTGTCCGGCTAATGAATGGTTGGGGGAGGGGTGTCGTCGAGGTTAGTTGGAAGGTTGAGATGGAGGAGTCCGGCACGGCGAGCTGGTGGTGAGGAGATGCCCGGGTTGAGGGGATCGTCACCCGGGGCACTCCGGGTCACCCTGCGTTTGGCCGAAGGCGGGTCCTTCAAGTGTGATGGGTTGGATAGTTGTTGGTTAAGTTTACACATGTTAGCAAAAGAATAAGGTTCGGAGGACATGAGGGAGTAGGGAACCTTGGATACCACCCCTCTGGTTTTCCTCTTGGCCCCAACCGTTACATCTTGTTCAGTTTCGCTTTTATCGGACTCGGTGGCCTCCGGGTCCTCCTTGTCGTCCTTGTCCTCCAACCCTGAAAGCCGGAGAATGTATAGTCGGAACAAGTGAGATATGTGAAAGCAAAATGGTGCAAGTGAAGTTGATCAAAGACCCGGACAATACCTTCATCATTATCAACCAGTTCTTCATCTTCTTCCGGGTCTCCGGAGGAAGGGGAGGTCTCAATGTTCCAAAAGACGTTATCAGCCTGAGATAAAGGTGTAAAGATAAGGGTTAATAATTGTATCAAGTGAAAGCATGAAAATGAAGGTATATGTGCCGATCTTACCCGCAGGAGCCGGATCTCGCGAGTGAAAGGCTCCAGCCCGGCTATATTCCGGATAACGTCCAACTTTTCCGTCAAGAAGCTCTTGATGGTCTTGTTGGTATCACTCGTCGGGTAATCCTTCAAAGAATAGCGGAGCGAATCCGTGGAGTGCCCCGAATACTCGCACATTAGCTTGGAGCGAGTGGAGTTGGGCTGAATCCGGAAGTTGACCCATGTCTTAACCAGGTTGAGCCCAGTGAGACCATGGGCAGAGAGGGCGGCTATTTTTGCTAAGAAGGGATGTATGGCTTCCCTGTCCGACTCAGGGGCAAAGGCATTGAGGTATCGAGAGATCTAGGAGACCCTCCGAGTAACCCGGCAATTTCCTTTCGCCGGGTGGGGAGGTGTCTCGGCAATAGAAGAAAGACAGTTGCCAATGCTTAACATGAGAATTGAGATTGAGAGTCGGCATGGGAGAGTTTTTGCGGCGCTGGATGGAAACCCCGTCGCAGGCTAGGAGGGCCCCGTCACCGCTTTCGTGGCACGGCTTGCACTGGAAAAGTTCTATGAATAAAGCCAAATTTGGTGGGATGCACAAATAAGACTCGCACAGGACTGTGAAGTGGGTAATGTTCAACATAGAGTTAGGCCCTATGTCAAACACCCGGAGGCCATAGTGGCTAAGGACCTCGCGGAAGAAAGAGTCACCCGGGGGGAGAAACCCCCGGATCACATGCTCAACGAAGGATATTACCTCGTCAGCGTTAGGGGTAGGCCGGGTCTCGTCACCCGGTACCCTCCAGTGAATCTCCTCCTGAGGGGGAAGACGCCTAACTCGGCCAGCTCCTCCGCTTGGCCTTGGTCAAGAGGTATTGCGCCCAGTTGGCGGATATGGATTGGGTCACCCTTGGCTTAGCCGGCTGCTTCCCCTTTGTGCTTGGGAGCCATTGGATCAGTCTGCAAAGCATGAGATAAACATGAGACTCGGAGGTTACGGATTTTCCGAGTATCGGTAAAGCAGTATAAAGACTACGAATTATCCGGGTATCGAAGAGCAGTACAGAAATTGTGGGGTATCTAAATGTCAACGAGCAGTTGTAAGAAGAAGTTAATTGCCTGGCTATCTAGTGTGAATAAAACAACCGGAAGAGGAGGATTTTCCGGGTATCTATGGACAGTCGCGGAAATCTGGATGAACTACATCCAGATTGGAAATTTTGCTATCGATTTCGCGGAGAAATTAATGACTATAAGCGATAGGAGAGTGCAGTGGGATCAATAATCAAGCAAGTGGATGCACTAGGGAGGAGCTAGGCGACCTAATCTGGCGTGGGGCAAGAAATGGCCCGCGTGCGGACCTAGATCTAATCTAGGTCAAAACGGAGAAATTGCAAGATTGAATCAAGAGGAATAGGGATCTTACCGGCGTGGATTGGAGAAGGACGCGACGGCAGCAGATGGCGCAGTCGTGGTGCCCACGTGCGACTCCCGGCGGGCAGCTCGGGGGCGCGGCGGCGGAGTTTGGCGGCGGCGCGGGGCGGACCGTGGAGGAACGCAACCGGCGGCGGCTCTGCTCCGGTGGTACCCCCGAGGTCTCCGTGGCGGTGTGAGTGAACTGGAAGGAGAAGGCGCTGGTGAGGAAGAAGGAGATGGGGGAAAATGAGCCGTTAGGGCTAGGTTACCCCCCAAGCACCTATTTATAGGTACGGGTGGGAAAACCTAGGCTAGCGAGCGGGAACCAAAATTTTCGGGAGTAAAAGAAACCCGTCCGAGATTTTTGGGATATACGTTAAGTGCCCGAGAGCGATATCCGGACAAGATAAGAAGTAAATCCTTTCCGCGATATTCGGATCAATTAACGAGTGAAGTAAGCCGGGTCTTCTGCATCTTCCCTGGAACGTTGACCCGGAAAATTAAAAATGAACTTAGAGAAAGCCGGGTTATTATATGGACCACCAATGGAGTTAGGCCTAGTTGTTTATTAAAGCAACCTAACCCGGCCTCTATGAACTTGTATGTTTGTTATTTTTGCAGGGAATAGCGTGCGCTTCAAGGAGGATCCCGTGAAGCCCAAGCTATTCTGGGGACTACTGATGGAGGGATGATAACCCGGTAGGCTAACACCAATGGGTAACTCGGCCCAAAGGACGTTGCGCAAGACCCGGCTTAGGATAAAGGAAGTTCTAGAAGGCCCAGGAACGTAGGCCTCGTAACCCGGATTGTGGGCTACGGTAAGGAAGATTAGGGTTTGTAAGCAGTGTCCGGGTAGGATTCAGAGTACGTCTTGGAGAGTAAGCCAGGGGGTCCGGATACTATATAAGCCGGTCCCTAGGTTAGGGTTAAGATGAGTTTTTTAGCGTGAGCAAGAACACAATCGCCGGATTGCGAGGTATCGAGTATCCATTGTAACACGAGAGTTGAGATAATATATTTAGATCGGAGACTCGGCGACTTGATTGCCGGCTACCAGATCGCATATCACCATGGTTTCCTTTGAGCTAAACCCTCTCCCAAACACCAGAGTCGATTTGCCCCAAGACAAGTTACCCCCGGTAACGTCTGCCGTGATTATCCCACGACAGATGAGGATGTGGAATATATCTCAACTTGAGCTTTGCACACAATTCTTTGCTTGCTAAATTTCTGCAACTACCTCCATCAATAATTACTTTGCAAGACAATTGAGGACCTACAATTGCTCTTGTTTGAAATAAGTTGCATCTTTGACTTTCTGGACTAGGGAGAATACTCAATGTTCTTGGTGTGCAAACAAAGGTAGGATAAGTAGAAGGATATGCATCAACAGGCCCATCATCACCATCATAAGAATCCTCCTGAGTAGGATCAGCATCATCACCTGTTTCATATTCATTGTCCTCATTAATAAGCATAATATTTTTATTTGGACAATCCCTCTTGAAGTGCCCTTTTCCTCCACATGTATGACATCTCATGTCTCTATTTCTAGCAGTAGAATTAGTGGATCCACTTGCACTAGCTGCTAGTTGCACTTGCTTCTTAGGCATAGAAGAAGAGCTCTCAGATTTGGTGGTGGAAACCCCACGGCTAGGGGCTGGCTGTGGTGGTGGTGATGAGAAAGAAGACCTATGTGTGAAAGTCCTCCTTGGAGCCATAAGTGCCTCCTCGGCCAACTGTTTTTCTGCCTCCCTTGCTTGATGTAATAGCTCATTCATATCACTATATTGCACATGCCTAACAATGCTCTTGATTTTGAATTGTAAACCTGAGAGAAATCTTTGCATAGTGTGCTCAACATCTTCTCTCACTCTTGCTCTTTGCAATATTAGCTCCATCTCCCTAAAATAAGCATCCACAGATTTTGAGCCTTGCTTCAAGTGTTGCAACTTTTCAAATAATGATCTCAAATAATTTTTAGGCACAAATTTGTCTTTCATAACTTGCTTCATCTCCCTCCATGTAACAATTCTAGGTTCTCTATTTCTTGCTCTTGTTCTTGTAATATTATCCCACCATAGTAAAGCATAGCCATCAAAACCTGAAGAAGCTAGTTTAATTTTTCTCTCCTCAGTATACTCATGCACCCTCCACAATTTTTCTATTTTCAGTTCCCACATGAGGTACTCTTCTACATCATCAGTATCAAAGTTGAAGGATGGTAACATGAATTTTGGTTTGCCAAGACCATCATCCTCTCGGTTTGGTTCTTGCACATGGACCCTTCTAGCAACAAAGCCACGGCCACCACCATTATTACCTATACCACCTCCACGGCCATGAGGGATAAAATTGCCCTCCTCATTATCAGCATCACCAAAAGCACTACCATTATCCTCCTCTGCAGGTAGCCTTTGATTTACCAAAGTAGCCAAGGCAGCAATTTGAGTAGTCAATGTGTCAAGAGAAGTTTGTAAGGTTGTAACTTGCTCTTGTGTAGCAGCAGTTGTTTCAGTCACAGTATCAATTTGAAGGCCCAAATTCTGAACATGTGTATCCATGTCCACTCCATGTTTATCAATGAGAGAATGTAATTCTGAATTTTTTGCAGCAATGGTTGTGTTCAATTTTTCTTGCATGTCCTCCAAATCTGTCCACTTCACATGATCATCACCATTAGTCCTCGTAGCCTGTGTAGAAATATCACTAGGAGCAACCATGATTAATAGGTTAGTGAATTAAACAAATTGCTATGGGATGTGGTGCCTCTCTCAACTCACTCAAAACCAGCAAAAGAGGTGATCCTTACTGTTCCAAAGTGAAAAGAAAATCTTACCACAAGTAATAGCAACTAATGTGACTTGGTGTGAAGAATAGAATACCCAGGGGTTTTTGCTCTCACAAAGGTAAAACAGGTTATATGGTGGGGCTTGGTATGGATACCTAACAATCACCAATTAACAAGTCCTATTGTTGTTTGTGAATGATACAAAAAGAATACCTAGGAAACACACACCAAAACTGGAAACAAATGTGGCAATGCAAATATGTGGATGGAATTTTGCAATGCTCTATAAAGACACTAGCCAAGCTCAAAGAAAAACAGGCACAAGATTGCTCAACGTATAGTGTCAATGGTAGCAATGAAAACAACTCCAAATGATAGCAATAACAATATGTCTCAATGGCCTCTCTTTTGCTTTTTCTCAATTCTGTTTTTCTCTTTTTCTTTTTTCTCTTTTTCTCTTTTTTATATACTTTTTACTGGACGAAAACAACTAAAGGAGAAAAATATAATGATGATCAAAGTGACACAAAGAAATATATGATAATGAGCAGCCTGTAATGAGCAAAGAAAATAGCTAGTCTTGTGGGCAAGGTACCTATTTGATTATTGTGGAAAGGCTGTGTCTATGGTTCACAATGATAGGAAAAGAAAACCTAAAGAAATTGGAAATAAAAACTAAAAGGAAAAGTAGCTAAGATAAAAGGAAAACTCATGGCAGAGATTGTAGTGATTGTGTGCCGTGGCGGCAGAAAAACACGGCGTTTTGCGCTCGCGGTAGGCTGTCGCGGCACAAAAACGACCCGAACCTATGCCGTACGGCAGCGGCTGGCGCGCGCGCAAAAAGGCAGAGGGTGTCTGTGGTCGGGCGCGCGCGTACGACAGGGAGCAACATGCGCGGCAGCGGCGGCAGCGCTTTTGGCGCAAAACGAGCTCACGGCAGAGCGCGCGCGGGTGTGGTGAGTGGTGTGCTGTGCGCGGAAAATTTTATGGCGCCGGTAAGACGAAATCGATACAAAGTAGGGGTGCGGTAAGGCGATTCTGATAGCGACTAGGGCTCGGTAGCAGGGTAGTGGCGGCCGCGATTTTGCAAAAATTGCTGCCACGGTAGGAATTCGACCCCGACTCAAATTAGATCACCAAAACAACACGGATTGATATTTTTGGATGGATTTTTTGGTGGACACGACTAAGAACTCGAGGAACCCTAACCCTAACTCTAAACCTAAAAACTCAAAATAAGAAAAGGAACACAAAATCAAAACACAAAACAACACTAGAAATTGAAAACTAGAGATTATCTAAGGCTAAGGCAAAGATCTAACACTATTTTTTGTGGCTTTTTCTATATAGGTATAAAAACAACTCGAATGTAAAGGGATAGATATAGCTCACCGAGTAAACCCAGTAATCTGATACCAAGATGATAAGGGGATGCCCGATCTTCTTAGTGAACTCTCTGATAATTCGATAACCAATGTGATACCTCGCTCTCTCCTTTGGCTAAACCATGTCACCAATTGCAACAACACTTAACCCCTTCGGATATTCGAGACTCCACACTCTTTTACAAGTAGCCACTAAATACACGTGGTCCTGTTTCTCCTTATTCCCAGTGGAACAGCAGAATACACTCAGATTTGCAATGGAAATATGATTCAAGATGGATGCTTCAAACAATACAATCTAGAGTCTAGGGTTTATGTTTTATCGTAGTCTAACCTATATAATTTGCACCAAGGGGTATATATGAGGGGGTAGGGTGAGGCCACAAGGGGTATTGCACAAGCAACCCTTCCCAACCCGAATAGGACCCAACTTGGACTCTGTTTACACTTTGGACTCGGACCCACTTGATACAAACCGACCCAAATTAGGGGGGTGCGGCCATAATGGTATACAAACCATATCTATGACTACTAGGACTCTATATGGCGCATAGATATTCATTGTGGGCGCCCTCCTCTTGTTTTCACCATCTATGAGTGTGGAATAACAAACTAGCAATTGTTTTCCACACTTGGAGAATTGTTTTCACCATCTTCCATGTTTGTTTTCACCATAGTGATCTTGTTTTCCAGATCCTCTTGAAGTGCACCTCCATCCATGCTTGTGTTATCAACAAACCTAAGTATACATAAATGCATGGATAGGTAGTATAAAATTCTCATGAAAACAAACATCATATTCTAATAAGAGAGAATTCACCTGTTGTTGTAATAATTTAGTTCGTGATCTAG
>JAPCYS010002411.1:0-19375 GCA_028641055.1 Alopecurus myosuroides | reverse complement strand
CATATTATTTTGTTAGAAATTTTTACTGTTTTAGAACATACATGAGATTTGTTATCCAAACCAGCTACATATAGGATGGTGGACTTAGGTATAGGTACAATATTTTCTTATGAAAAAAATTCCGGCATAATTCCGGTATTTGCGCCAGTGGCGCAACGGGTCATCTAGTATGAGTAACATCCAACCCTGCTTACCAAGGAGCGCAATATTGAAAGCAGCCATGTCCCTAGAGCCCATTCCGCTGCCCCTTTGGAACCGCAATCTTGTCCCATGCTAATCAATGCATGGACTTCTCTCTAGGCAACCAAGCTGCCAGAACTTTTCCATTATGGACGTCATCTTGCTGCAGGTTCCTTTTGAGAGATTAAAGACACTCGTATAGTATGTTGGTTTTTCTTGTAGGACCGATTTTACCAAAGTTTCCTTACTAGCAGAACACATAACCTTTTCTGCCCACCCATTGAACGTATGTCTTTTAGTGGTAAGAGAACTTTGATAAAATGGGTCCTACAAGTAAAACCGACCTATTGTTGTGTATTGTGCCTGTGCAGGGAAAACATACACAACAAATTAAGAAGGGGGATCCCATTGTTTGGACAGGAAATGATACATTGTCATCCTTTTGACAACCTGAAGATGGAGAGGACGTGATGTCAACACGATCATGTGTGGAAACTAAACAAAGATCGTCAACGCCGGTTTTCTCAGAGTGTTCATTGTTTTGTGCGTGATGCACTATTCACATGACCATGATGTGCCGGGCACCCAGCCCGACAACGCTGGAGAAAGTTGCAAAAAGTCACCACAAATGGGGCTAGGGCTTTCTTTTTGCAAAAAACAACCACTATTCAGTAATAGTGTGAGAAAAAACCACTGGTCGACTAATTGACACGCTCTAAGTGAGTTTCTGATCGGTGGGTCCCGTGTCAAGCCTACGTATTAGTAAAAAGGGTCAAATTAGACATATTACAAATTCTTGGGCTTTTTATTAGTTTCCAAGTGGGGCATTGTCAGCTCCTCTCTCTAATAAAAGCCACAAATTCCCCACCGAAAATGACAGTCTTCCCCAGCTCTGGTAGACACCCCTCTTGGCTCCTGCCGTCGTCTTCCCCTTCAACTATCCTCCGTCGTGGCATGATTTCTTGGTGGACTGCACTGACCGCGGGCACACTTGAACAGAGCTCGTGCGGGTCTAGCTCCACACGTACCCGGAGCCTCTCGCTTGCGGGGAGGGATCTCGTCAGATTTGACGACTCGCGGACCTTGACTCACCTTCTCACACTTAATCTCTCGTCTCCCCATTGCGCGTCGACCATGCCGCAGGTGAGCTCGGAGCAGCATCGACGGTGGAAACCTGTGGGTGTCGGGTGTGCCAGCCTCTTCTCATCGCTCGCCGTGTTCATGCCGAAGGAGCTTGTTGTATCCCGACGTCCATGTCCCGGACATGAGGCGGATGGCATCGTCTTCCGCAGTGGTCCACGATGGGCTATGGAGTACGACCCGGAGCCGGAGGTCGTGGGCGACTACTGGGCGGGAGAAGGTAGAAGGCGGGCGGGGCCTGGTAGGCTCACTTTACTAGGTTGCACCGTACTGCGAGCGAAAGCCGAAGGGATCTGGGGCTGTCGGGATGAGTGTTGCCGGCGGCAGGGAACAGGAGCAGAAACGTGGGGCGAATGACGGGTCGGTTGTTTTTTTTTACCTAGAGAGGCTTTTTTTCTTTTGGACAGAGAGATTTGACAACTATGGCCCATGCGATTTCTCCAAAAAAAACTAGATTTTAAAAGGGTTTCCTTAACCTTTTTTATCCTGCCAAGTAGGCCTCACAGTAGGACCCACCGGTCAAAAACTCACTTAGAGCGTGTCAACTCGTCGGTCGGTGTTTTTTCTCACACTATTACTGAAGAGGGGTTTCTTTTTGCAAAAAGAGAAAATGTAAAGTGGTGGTTAGTTGAAGCACTAATCCCAATTGCGGTGGCTTTTTGCAATTTACCTCGCGGTGTTGTGGGGGTTCCCTATGGGTCGCTTGTAGCGAGCCCTATAAAGGCTCGCCCACATGCGCGCACTCATGGGCCGGCCCATTATGACTAGGGACAGATTGAGTGAGTTGTACCTTGTCTTATTTATTTTTTTCCAGATATCAACTATTTTAATTTTGAACAAATAAGTTTGAACAACGGTTTCAAACATGAAAAAAAATTACATGTGAACAATTCTCAACTTTGAACAATTTTAAATTTGAATAAATTTTAAATTTGAACAGATTCTAAATTTGAACATATTTCAAATTTGAACAGTTTTTAAATTTGAGCGGATTATAAATTTGAACAGTTTTTACTCGAACAAAATTCAAATATGAAAACATATAAATTTGAACATTTTAAAGTTTGAACCAAAAAAATCAAAAAAAGAAAGAAAAAACGAAAAAGAAAAAAACAAAAAAAATAAGAAAAAGAAGACGATAAAAAGGTATAAAAGAGGAAACTTATATAAATGTGTTGTGCCCCACTGGCTTCATCGTTGCGGGAATTAGCGAGAGGTCCACGGTTCGAAACCCCTGCGCGCGATTATTTTCGGTGATTTTTCCTTTAAATGGGCCGGCCCATCTAAAAAAGTTTACACCGGCAAGTCCTATTACAACTCGCATTAGCCGATATATAGGGTCCGCGGTGTTGTGGACTCGGGTCAGGTGCAGCGCATCGTTCCGGGGCTCACACAGTGTGGGCCAGTATGGTTCGAACATTTGGGCATTCGGAGCGAATGAGCAAGAACGCTCCCACCCGTGACCTTGGCCCAGCCCGTCCACAACGACCGGCCTGTTAGGCTACAAGCGAGTGGATAGAGTTTCGCCGCACAGCTACGACATTCTCCTTATTCTCAAAAAAAAAAAAAAAAGCTACGACATTCTCCTAGCTCCAAAAAAACAAAACTGCGACATTATTCCCCTAAAATACTTGCATGATCCGCGCGAGTAAGCTCCATTCCGCGGCACCAAACTGCCTTAATTAAAGAAGCTAAAGTGGCCCCTAGATTGCGTGGTAAGATACAATGATGGAACCCATCCAGCTGCTTCCGTTTCCGTGCAAAACGCACGACCTACACCCGTCACCAAAGGGTTAACCCGCACTCTTCTCCTCGCAGCACCCTATGGTTGGATCCTACTCTTAATTCCTTGTAGTTTTAGGCCGTGGCCGTCTCCCTTACCGGTAAGAACGAGAGAATGTGGTTAGTTCATGTCAACACGTACCATCTCGGTGATTAGTTCATGCTCTTTATAAAAATATGTGGCTGATTACTTAAGTTCATGTTCTTAGGGACGCTAGCTATATGCAGACTAGTTACAGGTAGGTTGTCGGTAGAGTAGTGCCGTAGTGCGAGACGACGGGATTACGTTTTATAAAATGCTTAATCATGGTATCATGGGGACGGACCGACGGAGCGGCGATGCTTACGGTTGACCCGCTGCTTGCTTACGGTAGTACGAATACTAATTGTCAGGTGGAAGCATCCAATGTTCAGCAACGGAGGGTGCGGGCGTGGTCCTGTCGGGTCGGTCGCATTCCTCAGCTCTATCGGGTTCCAGATCTTCTGCGTACCCATCGCGAGTTGCTCCTTCCTCTTCCTTTGCCTATTTCTTGAACCAATAATGTACGTAGTAGTAGTAAGAGATAGTGATGTTACCTTTTTCGCCCTAATGTTTGCTTCGAAGTCAAGATAAGGCTGGTGCCAACGCAGCCGATAGGGAGGGGCGGGAGGGGCCTTACCGCCCATGGCGGGGCGAGAGGAGGCGACAAGGCGGGGCGAGAGGAGCCGGCGGGCGGTGGCGCTGGCGCCCGGCGACAGGCCGCTGTCGCCCGGCTTCCCGCCCGCGTAGGAGGGGCGGTAGCGCGGGCCCGGGGCGAGAGGGGGGGCGAGAGGGCGATAGGGTGGGGCGGCGCGCTGGCGGGTAGAGACGATAGGGCGGGGCGGTAGGGGGTAGCCGTTGGGGGCCAACGGCTAGCTGACGTGGCGCCCCCCTATTGGTCCACGTCAGCTAGCCGTTAGGGGTTATCGTTGCTGTCAAAAAAATCTGAAAAAAAATTCGAAAAATTTGAAATTTTCAGCTGATCCCTCCTATAAATACCCCCTCATATGCTGCACTCATTCCACGCCAACTTCATCCTCTCTACTCTTCATTTTCACCCTCTCGACGCCATGTCTTCGTCAAGCAGCAGCGATTCGAGCGAGGGACTGGAGGGTGAGATACCAATGCACCACCAAGCCTAGCAGCAAGGATTCAGATGGACAACGAAATGCAGGACTCGCCGATGTATACACAGCTCCAGCAGGATTTGATTGAGCATGTGTGGGCTCATCAAAACTAGATTATGTAATTTTCTCATTTTTTATGTAATTTTTATTTATTATTATGTAATCGGTACAATTTTAGTTGAATAAAATAATTTCTTTTATTTGCAACGTTTTTAATCTTCAAAATATGTGTTGACGTGGAGGAGAGAGAAAAGCTGATGTGGCAGAGAGAGAATCTTATAGCCCGGGCTATAGCCCGTGCACTGGCACCGTGCCGTGAGAGTGCCGTGAGAGTGGCGTGAGAGTGGTGAAAAAAGGTGACGTGGCGGGGCTATAGCCCGTGAATAGTGCGTGGTGCATTGGCACCAGCCTAAGGCTTTATTCACTTCAGTTTTCAAAAATGAAATAAAAATAACAAGTTCCGATGATAAGGTCAGGCTCCCTCACAAGGCGCACCTCTATGTCCTTGTCCCTCTTCGTATAATTTTTCTATGCGTTTATCCGTCCTCTCCACCGCTGCCTCTTCACCTTCAACCTCTTTTTTTTCCTCCTCATGCTACGCATCCATATTGTCGACGGCTAGATTTCGGATATTCACCACCGCTTACAATGAGGCATGGCGGTCGATAGAGGTATATGACACCGCACCCATGCATGTCGCTTGAAGCCAACCGGCATCCTCCTGCCCCACATCTTTCTCGCCGTGCACATCTTCATCCATCCATTTTCTCGCCGGGAAAAACTTTAGCATGTCTTTGGATCATTATGACGAAGGAAAATAATCCAACTTGTTGTCCATGTTCGTATGTACTTGCACGGATCTCGTGAACCGAATCAACGATGACCGGGTTTACTGTCGTAGCCTTTGCATGTATATGAGGTGTCAACCGGCAGATAATTAGTTAGAGGATTTGGCTTGGGATAGGAGTTGAGTTGACACGCCTGACGTTTCCTTCTTAATACGTGCGGCACAAATTTGTGAATCGTTACACATCGACACTGAAGCCCTCTCTGATAAATACTTAGGGCTCCCCGCTCTTGTGGGTGCGGATAAGAGTGATTGCTTCCTACACTTGGTTCAAAGAATCATTCAGAGAATCAGTGGTTGGAAGACAAAAAACAACTCTCTATGGGAGGAAAGGAGATACTTCTCAAAGCACAAGCGATTCCTGTATATGCATTGTCAGTATGTCAGATCCTGAAAGGAGTGTGCAAAAGAATGACCGATGCTATTGCTCAATTCTGGTGGGGTGATGACGAAAACAACAAGAAAATGCATTGGTTTGCATGGTGAAAGCTTTATTTCCCTAAGAGAGATGGAGGTATAAGTTTCAGATATTTCCACTCCTTTAATCTAGCAATGTTGGCTAAACAAGTATAGAGGCTTGTCACCGAACCAGATTCTCTGTGTGCCCGAGTCCTCTGGGAAAAATACTTCCCCAATGAGGATATTCTGAAAGCTGGCCCAAAAAGGGGATCCTCGTTTACATGGCAGAGTTATCTACCTTCAAAGAAAGGTACGTTTGGAGGGTATGAACGGGGGAGAACATTAACATATATTCTGATCCTTGGATTCCCGCAAGCCCTGACATGAAGGTGATCACGCCAAAAGGGGAAGATACATATGCGAAAGTAATTGAGCCGATCAATCAATCCGCTAACGGGACAATGGAATGGAAACTTACTCTGTCTGCTATTCTATCCAGTGGATATCCAGCGTATTTTACAATTTTCTTTGAACACCAATGGCTTTGATGACTTTATAGCATGGAATCACACGTCTCACGACCGATATACAGTCCAATCGGGGTGAAACATCATTTTGGCCCGAATGCGTCTCAACTTGCTCTTCCTGTTTCCTCATCGCAAAGCCCAGTGTGGAGAATTATTTGGTAGCTAAAAATCCCGAGCAAACAAAAAAAATATTCATTTCGCGGACGCTTCATAGGATTATTTCCCTCAAGGCTATATTGGCGAACCACCATGTGGGATCAAGTGGAGAGTGTGTAATATTTCACCAAGCACCGGAGGACATCATACACTTATTATTCTGGTGTCCCACGACGCAAGATTTTTGAAGTCTTGTAGGCCTTCAAGATATCATTACTGAAGAAATCACCGTAGATAGGGTTGGCTCGGCAGTCCTCGAATTTCTTCTACGACAAGACCTTAGTAACATGCTAGGTATGTCGGATGTGGGAGTAAAAGAAATAATCTTGATAGCCTATTGGTACCTGTGGTGGATTCGGCGCCGAAGAACTCATGAGGAACGGTCCCCCAATGAATCAATGCAGAATGTATGTACTAAGCATAGCGGTGAATGCGGCCAAGGCAATGAAGAAACAAGTTCCAAATCGCCTAGGTTGGATAAAACCTGACCCTAGACAAGTTAAGGTTAATGTTGACGGATCATACCACCCTGACGTTGCAGCTGGAGCGGCAGGAGTTGTGGTTAGAGATTTCGAGGGCAGGCTTACTGCGGCAAGTACTCTATATATTCCTAATGTTGCTTCCCCTACAACAACAGAAGCCATAGCGATGAAAGAGGATTTAGCTCTGTCTTATCGCCTCAGATGAAACAATGTAATTGCAGAATCGGATTGCACATGAATCATCGATGCTTGCACGGGAAACTGATTTGATGGGACGAGACGTCAGCAATATTTGTGGACAACATTGATCTTGCCTCCCTTATTGGAAACGTAACCTTCAGTTATTTCCCGGGAGAAGCTAATGAAGTTGCACACAAATTAGTTAGTGTCTGTTTTATCAAAAAAAAAAACTTGTAATTGGGCTGATGATCCTCCTAATTCTATATTAAACGATGTAACTATGAACTAATTGTGACAGTAAGTTTTTTACGCACTCTTTTCCTTACCCGGTACCTACGGGGGACCAGAATGTTTTTAATGAGTCGTCTTCTTGCTTAATATAGTGGTTTATTTTCAAAATAAAAATGTGTGGAAGCCGTTTTCGCGGCGGCTGGATTATGGCTGGTGCCGAGAGTTGATTCTACCATTTTTCTTTTAATCGGCCGTAGTAATCCCTGTAATTACCAGAAAATTGAAAATATGTGTTGAACTGCAAATATTGGGACGATCTGGACCAATGATTATGAAATTTAATGTATCTCAAACATATTCATATTTGCTCTTTTATATGTAGACCAGATTAAATTCGATTAAGATATGTGTCGAATATGAAATGTATTTGTTTACTCTCTCGTCTCAAATTATTTCTTATAAAGATGGACAAAACTAAATGTATCTAGACATAATTTAGTGTTAGATATATCAATTTTTTTATAATTAATTTGAGAGTGAGAGATTCCTTTTTTTAGCGAATCCGTACATGATTCCTGCAATACCATGACGGGCTTCAAGGAGCACCGCACGGTCTTAGAGCAACTCTAGCAGAGCCCTTAAAACGGCCAATCCCATAAAATTCCGACGCATTTATGGGTTGCGTCCGGTTTCTAGGCCCTAGCAGCACCCGTAAACGCGGCCCGACATGAGAACGCGACTCGGCGGCCCGAAAATCTCCCCCTCCAGCCGCTATATGTACGGCATGCCGAGTCGTTCTCAGGTCACGCCCCTTTCCAACCCTAGCCGCCTCCGCCTCCAGCTCGCGTAAGTCCGGCGAGCGATTCAGTAGCCACCCCTCCGCCTCTTTCCGCGATGCAGCCCAACGACAACCCCTTCACCTCCTCCAATGGCAACCACTTCGCCTCTCCCCCTCCCCTCCCCACACCGCCGCCGTCGAGCGAGGTCGTGCCTCGCATCGACTAGCACGGCCTCCTCCACGGAGGCAACACCGTGGCGCCTCCACCGCTCTGGCAGGGCCAGGACCCGTTCGCTGCTGTTTTGGGCCATCATGGAGGACAACAGCTCTGACGACTAGGCTCTAGTGAAGCAGGGCCTCGTGGAGACCGAGGAGGACCTTCTCCACTTCAGGATCCAGAGGAGGCTCCGCCACGAGCGGAGGCAGGCGACTCGGCACCGCCGCTACCAGCGGCATGTCGACGACTACAACAAGCGCCAGCTGCAGCGCTCCCTCCGTGCATACGAGGAGCTGCAGCAGAAGAAGCAAGAGTGGGACGCCATTGTGGCGTCCCAGTTAGGTCTGGAATTCGAGCCGAGACGAGTTAGCTCGGCTTGATTCGCTCAAGCTCGATCAACTAACGAGTCGAGCTCGGCTCGACTCGATCAACAAACGAGTCCAAAATCAAAACTTGCCTCGGCTCGGGGAACTCGCGAGTAGCTCGTGAGCTACTCGCTTAACTTTTTTATTTTGTAAAACTATAAAAAGTCAACATTATATATTGTATATATAATTATTTTTCATTATTTGGGACATGTATAATAAAATCATCAAAATAATCAATGACAACATGTCACCATCAAATAATTTGTATTAAATAAACTACAATAATCAGTAAAAAAAATATTCACATAAATAAGAATATCATTAGAAACTCTTTTTACCGAGTTAAACGAGCTAAACGAGTACTCGTAAACTCGGCTCGTTTAGCTTGAACTCATTTACTGTCGAAAACGAAAACTCGACTCGGCTCGTTAGACAACGAGTTCAAGCCGAGCCGAGTCAAGTTGCGAGCTACTCGTTTAACTCGTGGTTTCAAGTTTTAATTCCAGCCCTAGTCCCAGTTCGTGTAGCAGGCTCTGTCGATTAGTCATATCGGCAAATCACTCGGATGATCCGGTAGGGTTTCGAGTAAGAGAATCAAATAGGCGCTGGTGACAACGTCGGCTTACGGGGGGCGCGATTTACCCAGGTTCGGGGCCCTCGTAGAGGTAAAACCCCTACTCCTTCTCTTCTGATCTGTATTATAGATAGATCGATTACATTGGCGGGTGCCCAAGCTGAGAGATTGGATCTTGAGCTATGGCTATTGTGGTGGAAAATAGATTGGATCCCCCCTCGGTGGTTCTCCCAGCCTTTAAATATGTGGTTGGGTCTCAAACCGTACCCGAGGGGGTTACAAACCCTAACTCTAGGCGATGGACAGTTTCCATCTTGGTCCGCAAGTCTTGCGGGTGGGCCTCCACTGGGTCTTCTAGAGCTGCGGGGTAGCACCTCGAGTTGGGCTTTGGTCTTGGGCCTTGGACCAGGTAGGCTCATCCGACAGGTCCTGGAGTCATCCCCACGTCAGTAGCCCCCTAGTGTTTGTTCGACTGAGAATAGTCGAGTAAGGACTCAAAGTTTGTTTCTGAATCCTGCGACCGAGTAGTCAAATTCTTGACTTGAAAGGTGTGTACCCTGTGGGGAATGTGCTCGAGTATCGAGTAATAAATGCGCCTTGTGTTGGATATTTTCGCAAAAGGATATGGCTCAGTTGCTTGACTCTCCCGAAAGATCAGAGCCAATTAATTGCGTCTCGGGCAAAAACAGTTCTGGCCTACATGAATTCGAGACCTTCGACTCGAACTCGGCGAGGTGATCATTGCGACTGGGCCGTGGAGGTCTTACCGAGTCGAACTTAACCTTAAAGTGATACCTGGCGCGTCCGCTAGGATTTTTCTTCGTGTTGTTGACACGGAAAGTTTACTGGAGGACGCAGTTCGAGTGCGATTCCAGGCCCACAAGAGAGATCATTGGGTCTTACCTTCGTACTCAAAAGAATACGGCATCCGGATATGCCTTGTCGGCCGAACGATCCGGGATTAAAGTGATGTGTTAGTACATCGTGATGTAGAGTTGCGGGAGCCGCGTACTCGTGGTTTCTTTTCGGATGCGCATCGGGTGCTTTTTTCTATCCCTGTATAGTAGCGAGTGCTACCGTTGTCATCCTGCGATCTTCGGGAGATTATTACGAAAGAAATTTCGTGTTACAATGTCCATACAAAAGAGATTTCGTGTTGTGAGGTGCGCAATGATGTCACCGCGCACTCGTCTGCTCCCGATGGGACGTGGGGCAGAGCACGAAGGGCCCACTCTGTCAACTTTTTGACCGGAAATGAGCCGTTGCGTGTTCTCCGCTGGACGTGCAGTAATTACGCACGATCTTGCGTAAAAGATCGTGCGAAGATAACCGCCCCCCGTCTCCTTGTTTCCGCTCCGCACGTGGCGGCAGGGATGATTTCCACGTCCGTAGATCAACGGCTCACATTAGCCTAGCCTTGGTATAAATAATGGGCCTTACTCGACTCCGGCTCCAACTGAAGACGGCGCGGCGGAGGGAGAACAAGAAGCCAGACTAAGAAGACGACGCCGGGCATTTTGGGCCTAATAGCGTAGGGTGCGGCGATGAATCTAGCACTATCGCCGCTTATTAATTATGTGTAATTATAATCGTTTATGTTCGAGTTTCGCGAGGAATTGCAAGTGTTCGTTCATATCTATTCCCGCAAATTTTATAATTTAGCGTTATCCAGATTTTGTTTGCGGGCTCTGCTACGCTCCACTTCACTATAAATCCAAAAAAAGAGAAAACACAAACTGAAAAAAAGCGGTGTTTGCGGGCTCCGCCGGAGTTGCACTTATACGAGAAGGTCCAAGGCAAGGCAAGCTAAGGCTGGTGCCAACGCGGGCTACAAGCCGGGCGAGAGGAGGGCCTATCGCCCCGCGCGGGACGAGAGCGGGCGAGAGCGCGGGCGAGAGGAGCGGACCGGGCGGTAGCAGGCTCGCCCGGCGAGAGCGGGCGAGAGGGCGTGCTACCGCCCGCGTTGGCGGGGCGATAGGAGGGGTGCGGGGCGAGAGGGCGGGCGATAGCGGGGCGACGCGGTGCCAATGGGGGCGTTAGGCCGGGCGATAGTGGGGAGAGGAGTGTGATAGTGTGGGCTATAGCCCGTGCACTGACACCGTACTGTGAGAGTGGCGTGAGAGCGAGGAAAAAATGTGACGTGGCGGGGCTATAGCCCGTGAGAAGCTGTGATGCATTGGCACCAGCCTAACCACCTCCACTTGCACGTGGGTCCCACGCCGCTACCAGTACGGTCTCAACGCACCTGAGTCCTGACTCCTGAGGCCCGAACCCACCGTCCCCTGGTGCACGTACGGGGAGCCACACGGCCAAAGACACACTTGATCTCACACAATACACACACTCTCGGCAGCGCGGTGAGCTAGGGAGGTGGGTGGAGCCATCGAGCCAAGGGGGGAGGCGACCCACCCTACGGCGGCGGGGACAGGTGAGGCCGACGCCGCGGAGGTCAGGAGGCAGCAGCAAGCTCGCCCGGTTCCGTTCCAGCTACCCATGGCCGCGAGCGGCGAGGGAGGCGGCGACGCCTCGGCGGCGGCGAGGCGGCGGTGGGATCTCACCAGCAAAGCGCCGGAGAACATGTAATGGCTACACCACTACTCCTAGTACCAGCTGCATTCTGTTCGTCTGTAATTTTTTTGTAGGGGGTTATTTACATGAGCAATGTTGGTCGGTCGGAGCTCTTCTTCCAGCTCGCTGCTAGATCCGTGGGGGCTGTGCATGATTTATGCGGGCTTTTTAAGGGGAAATTTCTTCTTGGTCTAGATTGGCGAGCTGGGGTTTCAGTATTGGAGATGGTGGTAGCTTAAGCTTAGGCCGCAAAATGCCCCTTATTCAGCGCTGTTTGCCCCGTATGAATCTCAGTTAGAAAGGTTGGGAAATGGCTTCGGCCGAGGAGGAGCCCGTATCATTTTTTTCTTGTTCTTTTGATTTGTGAACCTATACCTTTTTTTTGCCATTCTTCAAAATATATAAGTTTGGGCGAGATCGATGTTCCATCGCCATTTTTAGCATTCTTGAATCGTTCTAGGATGCATGCGAAATTTTCTGGTGGGGGTACCCCTGTACTTCAACTGGCCATCTTAATCTTGTCACATCTAGCAGGATTTTTCGAAATCCAGCTGTTTTTTTTGAAAGAAAACCATTAGCTGTTTCATGTGAAGATTTTGAGATATTGTCTTAGTGGCCGGCCTCGCTGTTAGGATTGCGCAAGTTGACTTTCTGGGATCCTGTTTAGACATGTTATGGCCCGTTGATACGCGGTTGAGATCTGGTGATCTTTGTCAACAATTCTCCGACACCTTGTTAGAATTTCCATTCGTAATGCACACAGCCATCATAATGCTCTAGTTAGAAGGCTATCATTTGCCTGGATGCACTAAATGCACCTGACTTTTTAGTTCATTATTGAAGAATACTAGAGTATTTCTTTATGCACTGAAGTTGCTTGCATGATATTTGCGGTGAATAGTTTATGGGATTGTATCTTTATTTGTTGAAGGTAGTTGAAGCCCTCAACGTTTATCTTACATTGTACTCTATTGATCTATTCCCTAGAATTCCTAGAAATCTTCAGCAGAAGAGCTGTACATGTACTCATATTCTTTATTTTCTGCAGTCCAATGGTGAAAGAGTCTGTGGAAATCTCCACAGACGAAGAATCAGACGGTATTGTTATATGCCCGCCAGATGACAACACTCGTGATTGTGAAGAAGTTGTTAGTGGCAGTGAGCATGATAGTTCTCCAGAGGGCCAAGCAACTTCTATAGAACCAGCCATAGATGGAGACACCGAGGAAGACAAGCTTGTAAACCAAGATTCAGTGAAGCTGATCGACCAAGAAAATTCAGCTTTGCCTAAGTCACCAGCAAAGCCTAGTATGTCTGGATCAGAGAGGTCTAAGCGCACCATTCCTCAACCATTTACTCTCTCAACTCAAAGAAGGGCTTCTGGAGGAGGAAATGGTGGTGTATCTCATCCACGCAGTGATGGAGAAAAATCTGGTCAAC
The DNA here is from genome assembly GCA_028641055.1 of Alopecurus myosuroides. Lineage (NCBI taxonomy): Eukaryota > Viridiplantae > Streptophyta > Magnoliopsida > Poales > Poaceae > Alopecurus > Alopecurus myosuroides. The sequence goes on along the minus strand of JAPCYS010002411.1, from coordinate 6,360 downwards.
GAAGTAGCGTCTCTCCAGCAAGCACGATAAAGAAGGTATGATGGCGATATCTCTGCTCTTTAGCTTTGTATATCATGATGCTGCCAATGTCACGGGCCTCTACTTCTGGAGTTTATTGTCGACCGAAATTCTGTACTTTATTTTTGACCCTAATGTTCATGAAATTTCTATGCACACTTGCATTGGCTATGGTAATGTTTACTAACTAGATCACATAGAAGCTCTCTTATAACTAGCTGGAGTATGTTGAAGAGCTTCTTTGGCTATGGTAATTAGATCATTTCAGTTGATAATGCTTGGCACAATCAACAATGTAATATTGTAAAGTTTCTGATTGAAGAGCTCCTTTGTATGTTGAAATTTATTTTTCTTCTCTTTGTCATGGAACATCCTGAATTTGGTTGCGAACATGAACATGTATTTCTTGCATGTTAGTTGGATGACATGCGTCTTTTCTTTGTTCCCAACTCTTGTGTCTATTTATCTGAAAATGTCATCTTGTAAGCTTCCTACAGAGAGCTGGTTCTGTTGACATAATTATTCTGTATATTATTGCAGACTACTCTGATGGCACCCAAGAAGATTTCGCAGCCTGTTCATACTTTTCACCCTCAAGAAGATGACTCTTGTTCTGTGACTTCTTCGTATCCTTTTCTAATTTATAGTCTACAGTTCTACACTGTTCTATCGTTATGTGCCTATAATTTTGTTTTTTCGGTGATGTTCTTTTAATTTTCCATTTCAAGGCACAAGTCTGAAATAAAACTGGAAATTTACTCTGTTCTGCTAATCTGTTCTTACATTTTTGGACGGTCTTCCAGTTTGTTCTATCAACCCAAAAGCTGTATCTTCTCAGTTGACATTGTTCCGTGAACTGAAAAGCATTGTCAACATGATATTTTTCCTGAGCTGCACAAAGAACAACAACTTCGACAAGAGCTGGAAAAACTAAGACAACTGTTGCCTTTGCCCCTTCATTTGTATGTGACGACCGTGCTGACAAGAGGAAGGAGGTGTGTATGCAATTTGGTTGCATTATGACAGGAAAAAAATGATTATTTAATATACATAACCATTAGCAGCTATTCATATGTTTTATTTTAAAAAAACCTGGTGCTCACCATATTATTAATTCTTCAGTTCTACACAAAATTAGAAGAGAAGCAGAAAGCATTGGAAGAGGAGAAGAACCAGGCTGAAACAAGGAAAAAGGCAAGACCATACTTCCGTTTCGTATAATTGGCCATTTGAGTTTATTGGGCTTCGTTAATTTCTACTGATTTAAGGAAAACAATTATGGTTAACAAGGCTATCTTTCTTTCTGTACTAAAGCAAACTGGATTTCGAGCATTACTACATGATAGATTATGTTTATATCAGAAATAGAATTGGAATTCTTATAGAACTATAATCCCTATAATTGAAAAATATGGTTTTGTTGGAGTAGGATCGTATCTCTATATTTCAGGGGCTTATTTGTATATTTCCAGTTGGGCCGTAGCAGTATATGTATATCAAGCTTATCAAATAACATGGTATCCGAGACTAGGTTAGACTCTTCCAACTTCTAGCGCTATGATCATAACCACCTGCTACTGCCAATGTTCTTGACTAATGCATATCTTTCAACCTTTTGTTGCTCAAGTCTTTCAATATAGCGGCTTAGTTATCATTACTAACATTTCTCAAGTTCAATTTTCGTGTAGGATGAGCAAGAAGCAGCTTTAAAACAACTAAGGAAGTCTTTGGTCATCAAAGCAAAACCCATGCCGAACTTCTACCAAGAAGGCCCGCCTCCAAAGGCTGAGCTTAAGAAGGTAATTTCGATATCTCGTATATCTGTAAAAAGAGCACTTACAGTTGCTTATACCTTTTCATAAATCATCTATTATATTCAATGCTATATATTTATTTCTAGGAGAATACTGTATATATGACTGAAATGAGCCAATTCCTTGATTAACAAATGTGCCAGTTGTTTCTTCACTGAACAGCACAAAAAGGCTTTCCATTTGTGTTACAGAGAGTAATTGTTGATGCATATTTGGCATGGTGGTTTTAGGGTTTATTTTAGTGCCAAGCGCAACATTTAGCTAAGTTACCATAAAATTGTTAGTTCAACCGACTAGCGGCAATAAATATGACGCTCTCGTGAACTTGAACTATACTCACTCAGTCACGGATTTACATCTGTGGCTTTGTTCTGTGAAGGTGCCTCCAACCCGTGCCAAGTCACCGAAGTTCACCAGGAGAAACAGCTACGGCGACACGCCGCCGACCCCAGAAGCGGCAAGCGCCAGCCGGTCGCATCGTCACAGCATTGGAACCCCCAAAGATGGCAACAAAGCGCAGTGCTCACCGAAGGGCGGCGTAGGTACCAAAGCCAGAGCCGTCAAACCCGTGAGCTGAAGTGGGCCTCTAAAAGATTACGGAGCAGCAGCCTCCAAGCTCGAAGCCGCCGCCAATGTTCGCTGTACAAAACCCTAACTCGAGGCGTCCCTGCCTGACTTTGTGGTTTTTCGAGATTAAGTTAATTCGTGTAAGGTGTCAGTCACCGGGTTGTCGTTTAAATCCCTCTCTCGACGAACTAATTCGTGAGCTGAACCATTGCATTGCCCTGCTGGATGTTTGTCTGGGTAGTTTGCGGATTGTCTTGTGTTCCATGCCTCCATCTTGTTATGTGTTCTTCTCATGATGCCACTGTTATTAATCGTTGCTGGATTGGATAATGCTCGGCAACAACTGCCTGCTAACACGTCGCTCCCTCGGAAGCCAGTTAAGACACAATGGCCTGAAAGGACCCCATGCATCAGCTCTCACGTGCTGGGTTGTCAGGTTGAAGTGAAGGTTCGAATTGTTGCACATTTGCGTGGAATATCTGGGTCTCAGTCTTCCAGTTCAAGATCTGGCCAGTAGCCAGCATGATAACGGCCAGCTTTACATCTGGAAATGGGCATCTTCACTCCATGGCATGGCCTACCCTGAGAAATAAAGAAATTTCCCTATTCAAAGGGAGTATTGCTGGCGTAAGGTATACAATTATTAGCAGATATCATAAAACTGACTTCTCCCTCTCCATTTTCTGACCCAGTTTCAGAAAGTAAAGAAAACCGGAACGAAAAGGTTTAGATGGGACACAGTGACATATTTTACTTGAGGATTCAGAAAGCCACCCTGTTATGTTTATCTCCAAAAGAAAAGATCAGGATTATTAATTCACCTGCCGCTTCTTGTTCCTAATCTTGTGTACCAGGTCAAAAAAAAAAAAAACTTGTTTACGTTTCCAACCTGTTATGACAAGTTCCAGCTGGGGTACACAGAGTTGATGCCCGGATTTGACTGAATTTTAATTGATATACCTGTACACGTACAAACCTCTGCCTTTAATCTTTTTAGCTAGTTTATTATTGGTTTCTTGGTAGTTGGCGAGTAGTGCTGTGCTCTGTCCAGGCAGGGCCCAGGAAAGAGAGGGGGAGGAGATCTGAGCTTTGGTTTCTTCCCCTGATCTCCCGACTCGTTCCTCCTGGTTTGTCCAGGCCATGGAACATTGAGCTTGGACGAATGAGGTGAAGGTATGTTCATGCATCAGGACAGATTTAAGTTTTGGTTTGCTTCGCATTTCCGATCGGTTTCTGTACCGGGAATTTTTGGGTTTTTGTAGCCGATCTCTCAAGCTCGGTCGCCTGCGTTCTCGTGTAGTTCTGGTAGGCTGTCGGTTAGAATTGGCTAGATTTCAGACATCGTGCTGATCAGCAAGCTTGTAGCAGAATCCATACTCATTTGCAAACCTATTGTCTCAGGTAAGAAGCAACGTGACAGCAGTGCAGCTTGCCCATCGATCTCAACTCCCAAGCCAAGATCAATGGCTCCAAGAACAAGAACTAGTACCAGCAGATACCACCAGTTGTCTGCGCTCTTATCCTCGGCGGCCCTGGAATGGGTCCTGATGCTCCTGATGCTGCTGGAGGGCCTCCTCTCCTACCTGTCCACCTCCTTCGCCCGCCTCTGCAACCTCCAGCCGCCGTGCCCGATGTGCGCGCGGCTCGACCACGTCCTCGGCGGCGACCGCTACCGTGACCTGATGTGCGGTGCCCACAAGGCCGAGGCGTCCTCCTGGGCCTTCTGCCACGTCCACCAGAACCTCGCGGACGTCCACGGCATGTGTGAGGCCTGCCTGCTCTCGTTCGCTGCCGATCACAAGTCCAACCTCGAGACCTACCGGTCCTTGGCGGGGAAGCTCGGCGGCGTTGCCGGGATCGGCCATGGAGGAAATGTCATGGAGGATGGTGCTCTGTGCTCCTGCTGCTCGTTGCCGGTGGGAGCCAGGTCATGCCCGTTCGTTGGCAGTGGCATTGACGTTGGCGTCGAAGGGTTTTCTGGAGATGTCTCGAGAGATCATCGGTGCGTCGATGAGATGGATCGTGCTGGGTATAGTGAGCTCAAGACCTCTGACTCTGAACCGGAGCTCCTGCAGCGTGCTGGCGAGGTTGGTGGAAGATCGGCGGAGCATGCCGACATCATCCATAGTTTGAAGGAAGAATTTGCTGCGATTCATGGACAGATAGAGACTGCATATGGCAACGCAGAGGAGAAAATTGCTAGCTACTCTGAGTTGACACGAGTTCAGGATCGTGTGTCGGACGAAACAAATCCTCAAGATCCAAAGGAGGAGTCAAATGATCTTCCCAGAAAGGATGGTCAAGGCATTTCTGAAGAATCTCACACAGGTGCTGATCCCAGCATTCTGAAAGTTTTCCTTCACAGTTTTTTTGTTGTACCGCAAGTCTGATTTTCTGACAATGGTATACTTTTTTTCCCCCTTGTACTACGTAGATAAACCGCAAGATGATGTTTGGCACAATGCTCTTGGTTCCGCTGAGGAGTCACCGGCAACAGATACTCTCAGTGCAAAATCATCTGAAACCAAAGCTGGGTCAGTTGAGCCGAAGCCTGAATTTTCTGACAGAAGCACCACACGGCAGGATTCCTTCGTCGTTCATCAAGACCTGAAGCTGCTGCTCTCGCAGCTCTCCGCCTCTTCCCGGATGCCCGACACCCCGCGCTTACAAGAACAGGCCGTACTGCGCAACATCACCAGAGTACTGTCACTGGAGAGGAACTACTCCGGCGTCTCTGACGGCAGCATGGTGAACGCTGAAGCTGAAGCAGAGGAAGGAGCAGAGTGCAGCAGCAGCACGGTTGATGCGCTGAGGCGGCAGGTGGAGCTTGACCGCCGGTCCATGGCGCTTCTGTGGAAGGAGCTGGAGGAGGAGCGGAGCGCGTCGGCGGTGGCGGCGAGTCAGGCGATGGCCATGATCACCAGGCTGCAGGAGGAGAAGGCGGCGACGCGGACGGAGGCGGCGCAGTACCGGAGGGTCATGGAGGAGCAGAGCGCGTACGACCGCGAGGACGCCGACAGGCTGACCCGCGAGGTGCGGGACCTCGAGGCCGAGGTCGAGAGATGCAGGGCGGAGCTCAGGGACCAGGAGCGCGCCGGCGAGATCCGCGACCAGATGCGGCTGTTTCCTCCGCGCCCGAGGGAGGAGTTCTCCGGCGGCGCGTTCGGAGACGAGGAGAACGCCTACATATCGAAGCAGCTGAGGAAGCTGACGGAGAAGCTCCACCGGTTCTCGAACGACAGCAGCCGGATCATCACGGCAGATCTCTCTGACGACGAACAAGAAGACGACAACGACAGCGCCGGACAGGAGAGGGAGGAGGACATAGCGGAAGCCTCGGAGGTTGGGAGGCGCGTGAGGAACGCCGACAACTTCACGAAATGGCAGCAGCTTCAGTGGGTGGAACTGACCACTAAGGGCGGCGGCGAGAGCGACAACATGGCTGGACTGCAGGACGAGGTCTCGGAGCTCAGCGGGAGGCTGCAGGCGCTGGAGGCGGACCGGAGCTTCCTGGAGCACAGCGTGAACTCGCTGAGGAACGGGCGGGAAGGCGAGGCGGTGATCCACGACATCGCTCGCAGCCTGAGAGAGCTCCGGAACACGCTCGGAAACGACCGTTAGCTCAAAGTTTCAGTAGCTGTATCATACAGAGGTAATAATTCTTCAATCTTCTTTGCTCTGAAGATGATTTCTCGATCGTCAGGAAATTATTGTCCTCCCATCGATCCGATGATTAGAGTTGCTACAGATCTCTCTTTTGGTCCTTGTGATTTTGTGATGTACTGGGGTTTGTTTGAGCTGATTGAGGGATGTGCATGATGTAGGTTGTACTATTGATGAGGCTGGTTGATTACTACACTTGTGTGCATATGGTGGCTGAATGTGGTGGTGGTGGGTGGGTTTCCAAGTGCACCGGGAGCTTTTTTGCGTGGAGTGTTTTGTAAGTACAATTTTTTTTTTA
>JAPCYS010000241.1:0-19375 GCA_028641055.1 Alopecurus myosuroides | reverse complement strand
ACCGTTGAGATACCCTATTTCAGAAGATCAGAAGAAGAGGGGGGGTACACCGGAGGCATCTTAGAAGTTCAGAAGAGGGAGCCAGCCACGAAGAGAGACGTAGCGGGCCACCAAGGGCCCACACCATGGGGTGGCGCCCCCCCTTGGCCGCGCCACCACATGGTGTGGCCACCATGGCTCACCTCTGGTCGACATCTTTTGCGTACTTGACCCCCAGGGAACCCTAAGCCCCATACCATCATCGAAGAATTATTCCGCCGCCGCCTCGGGGCGGAAAACACCCGAGAGAGAAAAGCTCTTTGGCAGGGAGATATCTGCCGGGGAAATTCCTCTCCGGAGAGGGGAAATCACCGCCATCGTCACCGTCATCACTCCGGGCATCATCAAGATCGTCATCATCATCATCACCACCACCAGCACCATCACCCTCATCATCCACCGTCATCCCGCTGTAACAATTAGGGGCCTCTATCGTTATTTTACATTAGATCTCTCTCCCGGTGTGGATTACTTGTTAGTAGTTGATGCTTGTGAGATTTATCGGTGTTAGCACTTTATGACCAAATTGTTATCATCCATTGTATCACCTCTGATTATGATTCATATGATGTCTTGTGAGTAGTTCGTTTAGTTCTTGAGGACATGGGAGAAGTCATGATGTTAGTAGTGAAGTTATGTTGAAGTAATATCTCGTGGTTCGGTATTTAAGTTGTGGTGCTATTCTTCTAGTGGTGTCAAGTGAACGTCGACTACTCCCTCTGTATATATGTACACTCACTTTAGTGTGTATATAGACAACATGTGAAATAGCTAAAACATCTTATATTATGAAACGGAGGGAGTACATGATACTTCACCTTCATGGGCCTAGGAGGATGCAATGTGTATTTGGCTACTAATTGGGGGGTTGCCGGAGTGACAGGAACTTAACCCCCGTTAGAAAATCAATGCACGAGGGAGCATAGAATCCCGGAGTTTAAGGCTATGGTTAGTTTTATCTTAATTACCTTCTTGTATTTGCGGATGCTTACGAGGGGTATAATCACAAGTATGTATTAGTCCTAGTTGGACGGTGCATTAGCATAGGTTCACCCACACAACACTTCACGAACCAATGGATATTAATCAACCGTAACGAAGTAAAAGCACTTGACGAAATTCCCGTGTGTCCTCGAGAACGTTTGGTAGTCACAAGTAATACAACTGGCTTGTCCTTTGCTCTCAAAAGGATTGGGCCACTCGCTGCAATATTATTTATTTTACTTTATTTACTCGCACTTTATTTATTTGCTATATCAAAAACCTCCAAAAACCCGTTTGCTAGTGTTTACAGTGGATCCTCTATCCAACCTGCTTCTCAACACCTTCTGCTCCTTGTTGGGTTCGACACTCTTATTTATTGAAAGTACTACGATACACCCTCTATACTTGTGGCTCATCAACGACGAGCTCACCCGAGGAGCACCGGAGCTGTGCCGCCTCCGATCTCGTCACCGAGGCCTTGCAGGAAGCGCATGCTCGCGTCGTCGTCCCCATCGTCTACGCTATGGCCTTTTGAGTGACGTCGTCATCTTCACCGTGCCGGAGAACTACCGGAGAGTCGTCCCCGATGACCAACTGCTTCGCCGGCTACCGTGACTACATTTTCGGCGACCTAGCGGCCACGGTGAGCCCCTCTCTTGGTGTACCGTTAGATCCTTATCCAAGCGCTGAGAATATATCACTTAAGTGAACCGTTTTGGCCAATCCCAGCGCGCCGCGTGGCGCCCAGTCAGCAGCGCGTTAAGTTTTTATCTGTTGCTCAGCACAACGCGTAAACGGCCCAAGCCCACGCCCTGTCCGTCGCCCCGCGCGACAGATAACCATTTTTAGCCCGACCCGTCTCTGAATTTAATTCCGAATAAAAAATAGAATAGCAATTTTGCAGAAAAGTCGTTGCAACCTAGAAACCTTATAACTTTTCAACCATAACTCCAAATTTAATAAACTTGGAATTTTTGAAAACCTCTGAATGTGTATAATATTTTGGCACCAGACAAATTTAAATTTGACCATTTAAAATTTGTTCAAACTCAAATATACTTGTTTGATGAATTTTGGCATAATTCAAATTCTACAAATCCAAAAAATGCAAATAAAATATATTTGGAAATCTTAAGATGTGTACTTTCATATCCTCCGTCCCAAAATAATTTATGAACAAATTAAATTTAAATTTAGAATTAAGTTGTCAATTTGAGTATTTTTGACATAGATTTAATTCTATAAATAATTAGAATATGTTCCCTTAAACAAAATTACTCCATTTGGTAACCTTAAACCTTGAACACTAGTACCATTGTTTTCCATCTACTTCTCTACTCCCCTATTCTTGCTTCAAGAAATTCATCAAGTTAGCAAAATGGAAACCAAGACTCAAGCACAAGAAGGAACTTCATTATCAACTTGGTGGCAACATGAAGAGCTACAAGGAAGATCATGGAATTTTGTTTGAAGAAAAGACTTGGACTCCACAACTAGAAGAAAATCAAGGAAGTGCAAATTCATGAAGAGATCAAGAAGAAGACCAACCCCTTTCTCTTTTTATCTTTTCTTCTTCTTTCCTTTTTGACTTAGTGGTATATTCACATGTGATCAAGATCAACCCTTAGTTTGTGCCAATACCATACCTAAACCAACTAGTGAAGTGAAAACCATGAATATTTATCAAGTTCAAGAGAGGCTTCACAACAAGGAGGAAACTACAATATAAGCATTAAGATGGTCTTCAAGAAGACAAGCATGTGAAGACTTGGATCAATACATACAAGTTGAAGAGTTAGAAAGTTGTTTTTGTCCAACCATTGACCCAAATGGAAAATCCCAAGACTGTATCTTATTTTCTCTATTGTTATGAAGTTAGTTGAATCTAGATCTACCCTAACCAAAATGGAGAGACTAACTTAGATCACCCAAAGGTCTTGATAAAAATGACTAAGTGTTACACATTGTTATGTGCTACTTTATTTGAAGAAGTGATATGATCACTGTTGGTGAACTCTTGGAACTTCCTCGACAAGTATGGTTATAATAAAGTTAGATCACATCAAGCTCAACCTAGTCCATCCCAAGTAAACCCTTGGAAACTCTTTAACAAGTATGAAATCATTCGAGAATGAATCTTTCAAACTGAAACCTTGACCTTGTCTTAGCCAACCTAGATAAACCCATTTTGTTATGTTTGTTGCCTTGTATGTTCACTTCTATGTTTGATTGCTAGGATGCTTGTTTATTTTGTTATTATGTTTTCAATGTATAGATTGTACGGAGATCAACGATCTTTTCTGAAGAGAGTGTGATTTCTACACCAACTTCAACAAGGCAAGTAACACACCATAAACTACCTATTATTTTCCTATGCATTACTAGAGTTTTGAGTAGTATGCATGATAGGTGATTTTCTCTAAGTATTATGCTATGATATATCCTAGTGGTGTGTAGCCATCATTATACCTTGTTATTTTCAAGCCTTGGTACTTAATAGATGCTTAGCTTTGCTACAAAATTGTTTTACTTGATGGTGTGGAAAAATACTAAGTATAAACTTCAATGAACCACCCGGGTGGATTTGGTTGTATGACTGATGAGAGTTGAGTGTCTCCTAGAGGGGTGTTCACTTGAGGAATGCCACCCATGAACAAAGTGATTATGATGTTCCCCAAGTTTAGATTGCTTCTAGTGCAGTCTTTAGTCATATGGGCTCTGTCGGATATATACTGAATAGGGGTATATCAGATGGTGGTCATAAGTGCTGGATTACCAGGGTGGCCCAAGTGGTAGTTGGTCCATTGGGCGGCCCAGTAAGCTGACGCGCAGAAGCCGGATTCTAGAAGGATCCAGATCACGGCCCACGTGATCTGGCTTGGAGGAGAAGGCGGATTCCTTATTTTCCAAGTTAGATGTTACCGTAGTCTTCTAGGTTTCCTACTCTGTATGCCCTAAACCGGCTATTATATAAAGCCGGACGGGAGATATGATAGATAGACACGAAGCTACAGGCTAACTCGCTGGGAAGTTGATCCTCAGCGAATAGCTAAACAGAACCTCACATTGTAATTGTATACACATGCTTTAGTCCTGATTAGTGAGATTGCAGGAGTGGGAACGCCGTACTATTACGACGTACCGAACCTGGGTAAATCCTGTGTCTTTGTCTTCAACGCGATCCCGTTTCCCCATGTCTGTACCCGTAGTCTCATGGTACCCCCGTCTATGAAAACTACTACGATGTCTCGACAGTTGGCGCCCACCGTGGGGCAAACGGCGTCAGGCGTTAAGTTCCGATCTGGGATACTCGGCGGAATCGGCAGTTCCATAACTGTCGGAAGCCTGGAGTTCAACAATGACGTCGGACGCTTCCTCGACAATGGATCCTACATACCGGCGCAAAATCATCTGGTAAGTGCCTGCGTGTTACCGATCGGATCTGCTAACATCTTTATCGGACTAACTGCAGAGGCCATGGGGTTTTGCGGTGGAAGCAAAATTTTCCCACCCGCCCTGTACCCAGTCGAAGATGACTATGATACCGGATTTTGCTCAGATCGCCGACATGAAAGTGATACACACTTTATCGGTATGGTGCAATCCGAGGTCGCCGAAAACACGGACGACGGAAATCCCGTGCAGGAGGCAGACAACAACACGCCCGCCACAGAGGTGGAAGATCCGACATCCGTCAACATGACGATCAACTCGAAAGCTGACTCAGTGCTAGCCGCCATTGAGGCGAGATTAGAGTCAGAAACCGGATCAGATGATTTTGATTCCGAAGACGAAGACGTGGACGCCTTCGAAAGAAAAGTTAAATCTTTTCAGGAGGGATTCCATGAAGTACTAATGGCGAAACCGGCTGAAAATACGGACGCCGGCAGTCAGGAAAGCCCTAAAACCCCTCCGCCAGAGGAAGAGAGAGAAGATGGAGAAACTTCTCCGATATTTCCCAACGTCAAGGAATTGACAGAGGATGAACCTACCAAAAAACCTCCCTCTTCCAAGAAAAAGCACAAGGCCGCTAAAAAACTCCAATACAAACTCCGGAAGAAGAAATTGGCTGATCCAGCTGATGAAAGCCCGGAAGTTGGAGATGCAAGCGGAATAAAACTTGCGGAGAAGAAAACAAAAGAAATCCTTGTTCCGCCAATGACAGAGCAAGAAGAACAGGAATTGTTACAAACACCAGTGGGATTGCATGAACCCCCTGAAGTGCTAGAAGCTAGGAGAAGCTCTCCAAAGGAAACAGCAACATCTATTCAGAACTCGTGAACACCTCCAAAAAACCCAGGATGACATCAAGCTCATGAAGGAAGAAATCGAGGAGTACGAGAAAAAGAATAGATCTGGCATTAAACCTACAAGGTTACCCGGAATCGTAAGACCGGAAGTACTGCCGCCAAAAGAAAGGTTTCACAACCCATCTTGGCAAAAGCAGGTAAACGACAAAGATGCCAGAGGCGAACCAATATACAAAACCGCAACAGAAAACGCGGAAGCAGCGTTTGCCATCCTCAACAACGACATGTACTCCAACGGTGAAAAACTCCAAGGGGTGTATGCTTTCCTAGGAAAAGCATTGCAACAACAACAGCGGGCCCAAGAGCGATCAGGGAAGTTGCACGATGACTCTGCCCTTTGCAAAATAGCTACTTGCGCCGCTGGAGTACCTGGACCGAAAGAACCTGGAGATTCCGACAATTCAAAGGATAAGAAAGCGGATCCAAGGAAAGATAAGAAAAATCCCGAGAATAGGGATGAGGCGTCTAGAACTGGATCTCATCTCCCGAAAGGTGGACGCAAACCCCACGATCGGGAATAAAAACACCGGAATGATGGCAAAGCAATGCCACCTCCGAGACACCCTGCTGAAAAAGCCGGAAGACATGACGTACCTCACAGGCGTGAGAGATCTCGGACACCTCCCAAGGATAAAGAAAGGCACAGGAGTAGAACTCCGCCTCATCCAAAAGGGCGTGATCTTGAAAGAAATAGAAACGATCCCGGAAAAGCGCGTCCGTGCAACAATGGAAAAGAAAGGAGTAGATCCCCTTCTGTCCATTCAGCCGGTAGATATTCCGCGCACATGGATAGGGCGGAAAAGGATGACCTGTACTTTGGACCTAAGTGTTTCACTGATAGGATCCGAAGAATAACCCTGCATTCTGGCTTCGCCAAGGTCGGTCCAACGTACCAGAAATACACCGGCGGTACAAACCCGGATACCTGGCTCTCAGATTACTATACAGCCGTCCAGATTAACAATGGGACAGACCTGGAAGCTATAAAGTTTCTTCCCCTAATGTTACTGGATGGAGCCAGAGATTGGATTAACACAACAGGGGCTCGATAGTATTCACTCAGCACTTCTGGGGAACTTACAAACGCCCGAACAGCATCAACCAGCTGAACCGTTGCACCCAGTTCGAGGATGAACCATACGTGGATTTCATCTCCAGATGGACTGCAATGAAGAATAGTTGTTCTGGAGTAACTGACGTACAAGCAATGCATGCTTTCGTCAATGGCCTAAAACCCGGACTAGTACCGTTCATGGTTGGTTCCAAACAACACAAAGATCTCGGATCTATGCTTACAACCGCCAATGAGCACGCTCCAGCCGAAGACGACATCAGAGCAAGAGAGGGCAATATCGATACACTGATACTGGCCAAGAAAAATCATCGCCCTGAGAAAAAAGGAACTTCAGAGGCAACACCAAAACCCAAAGAGGTTAACATAGCCTTTGGAAGTGAAAAAGGAAACAGATGGAAAGGACGCAGTTCAGAACCAATCAACTACACTAAAGAAGAGTGGGAGAAGATTAAGTCGAAACCCTGCGTCCACCATTCGCAATTCGGGAAACCCACCCATACGAACGCACAATGCCGGCTGAATAAGCACATGAAAGGCAGTGCAGGATCCGGAAACAAGGGAAAGAGTTCCAAAAGGAAATTCTCTAAACAAAAGCCAGAAGCTGAGAAAGAAGACAGTGAATCGGACACTGACGAAAAAATCCAGGAACAACAGCGGAAAGGTGAACCCAAGTTTCCGAGAGTTTATGGAGAATGCACCCTAACCTTCCTAGCAACTCCATGAGCAAAGGTGGCGAAAAGAACACTTCGAGAAATAAAGGCGGTTGTTCCGGCAACCCCAAAATTCTTGAAGTATTCGAACACACCAATCACATGGGATCAGTCTGATCATCCCGGAAATATCCCTGAACCCGGCACACAAGCTCTTATTGTAAGCCCTATTGTCCAGAACACTAGGCTAAAAAGAGTGCTGATGGACGGAGGATCCAGCATCAACATAATGTACCTGGATACGTTGAGACATTTGAAAATCTCCGAGACCCAGCTCAATCACAGCAACATACGCTCCCATGGCATTGTTCCCGGCAGGCAAGCACGATCCCTAGGAGAAATTTCCCTAGATGTCACTTTCGGAGAAAAAGATCACTTCCGTCAGGAAAAAGTATCCTTCGAGGTGGTGCCGTTCGAAAGCGTGTATCACGCAATTCTCGGACGACCAGCTTTCGCCAAATTTATGACAAGATCATGTTATATTTATAACAAGCTGAAGATGCCAGGGCCGAAAGGAGGGGTAATCACCATAACTGGAGACTTCAAGCTGGCGAACAAGCTGGAAAAAGAAAACGCCTTGTGTGCTGAAAAGATTATAGCAAAGGAAGAGCTGAAGGAGCTGGCTAAGGAGGTATCGCCGACAGAAATGCCGGCAGGAAAAGAAACTCGGAAGCCAGCAGATAGCTTCAAGGCATCCGAGAATACAAGACAGGTAATCCTAGATCCCAAAGATCCGACAAAATTTGTCGTAGTAGGAACTGGGATGACCGACAAATAGGAAGGCGAGCTCATCAAGTTCCTCCGTGAGAACTGGGATATTTTCGCCTGGTGTCCGGCTGACATGCCAGGCGTGCCCAGGGAACTTGCTGAGCATCAACTCAAGGTGATTCTGGGCTCCAAACCCGTCAAACAAGGTCTCCGTCGATTTGACGGAAGAAGACGGAAGGCTATTGGCAAGGAAATTATCCGGCTTTTAGCAGCAGATTTCATCCAGGAAGTAATCCACACTGAATGGTCTGCAAATCCGGTATTAGTACCGAAGAAAGACACTACTGCTCTTAGAATGTGTATAGATTACACCGGCTTGAACAAATTGTGTCCAAAAGATAGCTTCGCGTTACCGCGAATCGATCAAATAATAGACGCCACCGCAGGCTCTGAGCTTTTATGCTTTTTGGATGCTTATTCCGGGTACCACCAAATACGCATGAAAAAGGAAGATCAAATTAAAACTTCTTTTATAACCCCGTACGAGACGTATTATTACGTAACCATGCCATTTGGCCTGAAGAACGCAGGTGCAACTTACCAGCGTTGCATGCAGCGTTGTTTGCATAGTCAGATTGGCAGAAATGTCCACGTTTACGTAGACGATATTGCTGTCGTAACCAAGAAAAAAGACACACTCCTTGAGGATTTGCGAGAAACCTTCGAAAACTTGCGCACTTACAAGATGAAGTTAAATCCATCAAAGTGTGTATTCGGGGTTCCCTCAGGAAAACTTCTGGGTTTCATCGTTTCTCACAGAGGAATAGAAGTTAACCCGGAAAAGATCAAAGCAATCTTGAACATCTCCAAACCCACGTGTGTGAAAGATGTCCAAAGATTGACGGGTTCCGCCGCTGCCGTCAGCAGATTTATTAGTCGTCTGGGGGATAAAGCCTTACCACTCTACAAGTTGCTGAAAAAATCCGACAAATTCGAGTGGACAGAAGAGGCCGATGCAGCATTAACCCAGTTAAAGGAAACTTTGATGAAAGCTCTGATTTTGGCATCCCCAAAAGACGAAGAACCTATGTTATTGTACCTCACGGCTACAAACAGGGTTATTAGTGCAGTAATTGTTGTGGAACGGAAGAAAGACGAACAAAGCATACCATACCAGCATCCGGTATATTACATAAGTGAAGTTTTCTCCGAGTCCAAGCAAAGGTACCCACACTACCAAAAACTGGCATATGGCGTATTTTTCGCATCTAGAAAGTTGCGCCATTACTTCCAAGGACATTCCATAACAGTGGTATGTAAAGCACCACTAGGGGATATAATAAACAATGCGGAGGCAACTGGCCGAGTAGCCAAATGGGGTATCGAGCTAGCAACCTTCGACATTAAGTATCAGCCAAGGACGACAATAAAATCCCAGGTTCTGGCAGATTTTGTCGCCGACTCGACGGAAGCAATGGAGAAAACACCAATGCCGGAGTCTGAGTACTGGATCATGCATTTTGACGGATCCAAGATGAAGGAGGGCGCTGCAGCTGGTGTAGTGTTAAAATCCCCTAAAGGAGACACAATGGAGTATGTATTACAAATACACTTCAACGCCAACAATAACGTGGCAGAATACGAAGCTCTGCTTCATGACTTTCACATTGCAAAAGAAATAGGGGTTAAACGCATCCTGTGCTACGGCGACTCGGATTTGGTACAGCATCAGCTTAACCAAACATGGGACGCAAAGAGCCCTATAATGGCCGAATACCGGAGAACGGTGGACGAGTTCGCCATTTGTTTCTTCGGATTCGAAGTACTCCACGTTAAAAGGGAGGAAAATTGGAACGCGGATGCGTTAGCCCGCGTGGTGTCAGAAAGGGTAAAAATCCTACCACTAGGTGTATTCGTCCAGCATTTGTACGAGCCATCCATAAAAGGTGGAGATATCGATTACCCCTGGCTTCCGAGTCAATTGAAGTTATGCTCGTTAACCCGGACTGGACAATTCCATATTTAAACTTCTTAGTCAACCAGAAGTACCCGGAAGGAGCAGACGAAGTCTTGTAGAGGCAAATTCAGCGTCGATGCAAAGGATACACGGTAATTGACAATTGCCTGTACAAACGCAGTACTTCCGGAATTTTTCTGCGGTGTATTTCACCAGAAGAAGGACGAGAAATCCTGCAAGAAATCCATGCCGGAGATTGCGGACATCATGCTCAATCAAAAAGCATAGTTAAAAAAGCATTCCGTGCCGGGTTTTTCTGGCTAACAGCCAAGACAGATGATGAGCACATAGTCAATACATGTGCAGGGTGTCAATATTACACCAAGCAGATTAATATGCCGGCCCAAGCACTCAAAACTATCCCAATTACATGGCCGTTTGCGGTCTGGGGGCTAGATATGATGGGACCGTTCAAAACTTCGCGAGATGGACTTACACATCTACTTGTAGCTATGGATAAGTATACCAAATGGGTGGAGGCTAAACCCATCAAAAAGCTTGACGGTGTAACTGCCAGAAATTTCATCATTGACATAGTCATGAGATATGGCGTTCCACACAGCATAATAACCGACAACGGGACAAATTTCTCCATTGAAGAGTTGGCAAAATATTGCCGACAAATGAGAATTCGCCTAGATCTCGCATCTGTAGCACACCCGCAATCCAATGGACAGGTTGAAAGAATGAATAGCTCAATCCTGCAAGGAATACGCCCAAGACTCGAATCTCCTCTTCATAGAGCGGCTGGAGCATGGGTAGAGGAGCTACCTTCCGTGCTTTGGAGTATTCGAACGACACCAAACAGGTCAACTGGGCAAACCCCGTTTTTTCTAGTTTATGGTGCAGAAGCTATTCTTCCAACGGACATGATCCATGATAGCCCAAGAGTGCGGGATTTCGACGACTCGGATGCCGAAGAAGCACGACAGGATGCCGTCGATCTCTTAGAAGAGGAACGAGAGGTTGTGCTTCAAAGATCCGCCATTTACCAGCAAGGTTTACGACGTTATCATAGTCGGAAAATCAGGCATCGTTCTTTTAAAGAAGGTGACTTAGTGCTGAGATTGGTGCAGCAAAGAAAGCACAAATTGGCCCCAGTATGGGAAGGACCATTTGTAATCAGCAAAGCTATGAAAAATGGGTCATATTATCTTGTAGATATTCGGGACACGGAAGACGATCCCGAAAAGCCGAATCGCAAAAGAAAGAGAAAGATAGATGATGAACTAGGAGAAACAAAAAGACCCTGGAGCATCCAGCAGTTACGTCCCTTCTATACTTAGTTCAATTTCTATGTAAACATCTTTGAGATCATGAAATAAAGTCGTCAGAATTCTTATATCCATGTTTTTACAAGTTTATTATAGTACAAAACATGATTTCACCTTATCTATTTCCCAATGATCTTACAAAATACTCAATGTTAACCCGAATTGTGCCCGCGTGCTCGGTGTTTAAAAACTGAATGATTTTCAGCCTGCTAACGGCTAAAGGAAACTCGGATTGTGCCTGCGTGCCCAAGTTTCAAAAAATTCCTTACTTTTGTCTAAGTATTATCTGATTGTTTACGTGTTGGGTCACTGGAGCTAGTTAGTAAAAATGCCTTTAGTATGATCCATGTTTCCGAGTTTGAACTGATTGGTTTTACCCAGTAATTCGGCATGATGATTCATAGTACTATTGAGCCATTTCAAACACTAAGGACAGTTAAAACACATAAGCCAGAGAACTTAGAAGACAAAGGAATATTAAAACCCGGAAACCTTTCAAAGAATTTCATAATTAAAACTGCAAAAAGCGGAGTTCTTGTTTTTACAAAAGGAATAGAAGCATTACAATGTAAATTACATTGTAAAAGTGCAGCAATGCTCCTATTGTCTACTTTCATTATCCAGGTTAAAGACAGCCGTTCAAGCATCCGAGTCTTCTTCGCTGCTGTCATTCTCGGGGGCTTCGGGGATCTCTTCTTCTGGATAGGTGATGGAGATGTTCACCATGGAGGCGATCTTGGTGGCGTGGCCTTTGATTTCATCAAAGATGGTGGTTCGCTGGGTTTCCGTGTATCCTTGAGGGATACCGGACGCCACGCGCCAAGATTTGGCACCAGGGTAATGCATACGCATAAGGCCGAGAGCCATGCGTGCACCGCCCCGTGCTGTGGAGCGTAAGGTGGACTCCTTAGACTCCGCCACCTCCATGATAGCACCCGGAAGTTTTTCAACTTCCGAGAATTCCCAGTCCTTGTGGGAAGGAATTTGTTGACCAACTGCATGCCAGCAGCTCTGATCGCAGTCCACACCTTCCCAAAGGCTCGGATCCTCTCAATCCGAGTAAGATCCGGGTTATCTCCTGTTTTTTCAAACAAACAGCCAAAAGGTTAAACGAAAAAGCAGAGAAAGAAAGAAAGGTATAGAAAAAAAACGGTAAATGAAATAAACTTACCGATAATCTTGTCGATTTCGGAGCCTTCCTCCAGGCGGAGATTTAAGGCATTTTCCAAGTCCTGAATGGTGGACTTGTCCTTGTCCGCCTGCTCGGAAGCCTTGGACTGAGAAATTCCAAGGGCCAGATTGCTGGCTTCCAAATCTTTTTGGGCCTTCATAAGTTGCTTATGAAGGTCCAGATTCTCCTCACGGAGACTGGCAGCATTACCGGCGTCTTCAGCTATTTCCTTGGCTTTTGCCGAAGCAGCTGGAAAGCAAGGAAAATTCCGAGTTTAGTCAAAACTCGGGAAAAGTACTTAGACAAAAAGCTGAATCAAAAAACTTCAGAGAAAAAAAAAAGGTTTACCTGTTGTTTCCGATAGCTTCAGCTGAGACGATGCCAGCTCTGCATCTTTCACATCAAGAATAGAAAGAAGATTTCTAACTTCTTTATTCTTGACGGAAATCTTATTGAAAACTTCCATGTTAATGGATTCAGCGGTTTGCTGGAACACGACAAGGAAAAGAGTAACTAAAAAGCATCAAGGCGAAAAGTATACATTTTGCTTAATGCTTAGGGTCTAGAGTTAAATACCTGGCTCATTCGCTGCAACCCCGCCAAGTTTTCATTGAACTCTTTTGCGTATTCCGCAAAAAGAATTCCGGCCGCGCTTAGGCCATCGTTGATGTTCTTGAAGTCCTTGTCGAAGGTGGGAATCTCCTCATCGGTCGTTCGAGAAGAATTTCCCACCTCTCGAGCCGCCCTTTCCCTCGTGTCCGTGTCCGGCACAACGGGCTGGCTGGGCTCCAAAGACTCGGTGGTGGGGGTTGTGGTATGCTCTTCCGCCATTGTGGACGGTGTGTCCGGTGCAATGACGGGAGAAGGTTGAGAGCCCCTGCTGGTCACAACCTTGTGCCTTTTCAGCTTCTTTGGCTTTAAGGTAGAGGGAGGCAGGCTAAAGGCAAAAAACAAAAAACCCGGAAAGGGTTAAACTCCGAAGACAAAAGAAAACTTCGACAAAAGAAAATGACCCGGATGTTCAAACCTGGAGGTGGCGACGGGAACCCCGTCAAGATCAATGATTTCCTCAGAGGAGGAGATCTTCTTGCGCTTTCGCCCACCTGCAAAGGCGGCGCGCAACGCCTCCATTTCAGCTTCGGAGGCCAGCTCCGATTCAGGAAGATCAGCAATCTATCGAAAAGAAAAAACAGAGTCAGAAGCGAAAAATCCGAGAAAACAAGGAAAAGTTTAAACCAAAATGACGGAAATAATACCTTGGGAGCCGGATTGTCGGCCGTATACATTGGCCGACTCGCTTCATATTGGTCGCGTGATGCGACCAACTGATTCACGCGCCTCCACAGATCCCTCACGGCCCAGTCTTTGCTGGTTGTCCGCATTTTATCGCCGGCACCCGTGTACTCGCAAAGGAGACGACCACCATGGTTGGCTAACGGCTGGATCCGCCTGTCCAACCAGCAAAGGACTGTGTCCATGCCGGTTAGAGGCGGATCAGAGGAAGTGAGCTTGGCGATGCGCCGCTTGATCCTTAGAAGATCAGGCGGCAGAATTTGGACGGCTTCAGTTCCCCAATTTTCTTGGGGAACAGCAGCGGTGTTTGTGAAAGGTGGAACCCCGATGGTCTTTTTCGGGAAAGGAACATCGAAATGATAAAAGAAGGAACCCGTCCAGAATTTGACGGATTCCGAGGTTTTGATCTTAGGGAACCAATCCTCCCTAAATCTCCTAAGAGTGAAGGAAATGGTTCCGCAAGTCGGGAGTGCGCCCCCCGAAGAGTTCCGCTTAACCCCAAAGCAGTATAACCAGAAATCTAATCTAGGTTCTATACCTAGAAAACCCTCGAAGAGGGCCTGAAAGCCGGCCATATACAGAATAGAATTTGGTGGCAGGTTATGGGGCTGGATATTGTAATGGGAGAGGACTTGGAGGAAGAAGGCGGAAGGTGGCAGTCCCATACCTCTCAGAAGGTGGGAGGAGAGAAGAACCCGTTCGCCGTCGTTTGGCATGGGTTCGTTCTCGTCCTCCGGAAGCCGCCATTTCCCTTTCAGCACTAATCCCTCCTTTTCCATGTTTGGAAGGAGGGACGGTGGAATGCTGCAGGCAATCCAATTGCCTGCAGTCTCCATTTCTTCATCAGCTCCGGCGGCGGCGGACGCGGCAGCCTCGGCAGCGGCGAGCTCGTCGCCAACGAGCGTGATCTTCTCCTCCGCCGTCTCGGGAGCGAACGGCGGAGTAGGCGCGGAGCTCGAATCCGCAAGATCCGCGGCGGCGGAAGCATTTCCCTCGTCCGCCACGGTGCTCGCGGTCTTCACTGGTTCGTCGCCGCTGGCGTGCGTTGGGGAGTCCAGCACATGATCCATCGTGTTGATGATATCCTCAATGTCTTGCGCGATGTTGCGGGCTGGCGAGGACGGCGGATATGCCATTAGGCGGCGGCGCTGGCTCGCCTCCGGTGAGGTTTTGGGTGCGGTGTGCGTTCGATGCTCTCTCTCTGCTGGAAGCTTGGGCGCTGTAATGGCGTTCGGAGTGGTTGCAGAAGGTTTTCCGAGAGGACGAAGAAGGCTATTTATAGCCGGAAATCCGTCACGATACGTGCTAACGGCTCTTTTGACCGTTGGATGATCAACGCGTGTCGCTCGCCGGAAAATCCGGGAAATGAATCGACAAGGTGATTATGGTTATCTCCTCGTTTCCCGTGAGAATCTGTCAGAGATATGTTTCTGGGTTTCCCGCCTGGAACCCAAACGTCCCTTACGTCAGCACGATTAAAACGCTGACGTAGGAGGTTCCTTCTCCACGAAGGATCGTGTGAGAAAAGCTGGATTTTCGGAATTCCGAGTTTTACGTTATCATCTCGTTTTGAAGAAGAATAAGAAGAATCAAGACTGCTGGTCAATATTTCTCGGACAAATATGCATTTGGCGAAAGACGGCGAATCAGAGTTTTAATTCTTCTTGGGGGCTACTGTCAGATATATACTGAATAGGGGTATATCAGATGGTGGTCATAAGTGCCAGATTACCAGGGTGGCCCAAGTGGTAGTGGGCTATGGTACATTGGGCGGCCCAGTAAGCTGACGCGCAGAAGCCGGATTCTAGAAGGATCCGGATCACGGCCCACGTGATCTGGCTTGGAGGAGAAGCCGGATTCCTTATTTTCCAAGTTAGATGTTACCGTAGTCTTCTAGGTTTCCTACTCTGTATGCCCTAACCCGGTTATTATATAAAGCCGGACGGGAGATATGATAGGTAGACACGAAGCTACAGGCTAACTCACTGGGAAGTTGATCCTCAGCGAATAGCTAAACAGAACCTCACATTGTAATTGTATACACAGGCTTTAGTCCTGATTAGTGAGATTGCAGGAGTAGTAACGCCGTACTATTACGACGTACCGAACCTGGGTAAATCCTGTGTCTTTGTCTTCAACGCGATCCTGTTTCCCCACGTCTCTACCCGTAGTCTCATGGCACCCCCGTCTATGAAAACTACTACGATGTCTCGACAGGCTCTGTCTTGATCAACTGAGTTTTGAGGGCTTAGTCTGGGCTTGACAAGCAGATGTAGCATAATTATAGGTGGAACAGGTCTTGCCATTGGGTTGAATTCTTGCTTCGTCTCAATTCTTCTCCTTTCCTTAATGCACTCAGGGTGTATAGGATGTTTGGATCGATTTGAGTCTGAACGTGAAAGTGCACAAACTCTGCAGAGTCAACAAACCAAGATCTTAGCCGTGTCCCCGGTTATGGACAACATCGAGCAGCTGGACAAGGATGGACGGAAGAATCACATCACCATTTTTAATAAGTAAAATTTGACCAAGTGAACAGTAGTTGTGGTGCTTGGATTTCAGTCCAATATTGCCACCTTTGGAAAAAAAAATTTGTTTTACAAAAGAGATAGGAGAAAACTGGCTTCATGCAAAACTTAGCCAAAAACTCCACTCAGCCAAATAAACATGTAGTATTAGTCTTGCCATTTATATCCACCATAGTGTTACTTGCCAATACATTAAATTGTATTGACTCCCTTGTGGCTGCATATTCCATCATGTAGATGGATCTAAAGACGTGCGAGGATTTCGTTTAGGATCTCTAGTCTATCGCCAACATGTTTTGCTTGTGGCACATGAAGAAGATAAGCCCCAGTGTTGTTCTATGTTTCCGCTGTAATACTTTGTTTTCTGCTAGTCTTCTAAGACTATGCAAGTTGTAATGTTATTTTTTTAAAGACTGGATCATGCGATGTAATAGAATTTGACACATTTGCATGATATTTCATTTTGTACTGTGGTGCTAGCAATTGATCCAGGGACTAGCACAATAACACAGGTGTTCTTACATTATTTAAATGTGGGAACGCTACAAAATGGTATCAGAACATTGTGTTGCATGTAGGATTTTAGATCCTAAGTTTGGAAAAGACCCTAGGATTGAAAATTTACTATGTTCAAACTTTCTAGAAACAAAACATATCATCTTAATCTTTCACATAACCTCTCATCTATTGTTCACCTTAAAAATATTCTTCTCTTGTCTAGATGAGCTACCTCTTGAACACCATCAGGGAATGATTGTTGATGACCATGCCATGAAGTGAAAGAAGTATTGTCACTCCATGAAGAACTACACTCAAGATTTTTGAAGAACTTGAAGAAAGACTCATAATACACAACAATCAGAAACACCTTAAGACACTGAGAGAAGGATTTGAATAAACTCAAGAAGATATAGATGAGACCACCAATCTAGTTACTTATTAGAACAATGTTAACGTGTTAGTGTATTGATCATACAATTGAGAGAGGTATGACAATACTAGTTTATT
Organism: Alopecurus myosuroides; assembly: GCA_028641055.1. Classification (NCBI taxonomy): domain Eukaryota; kingdom Viridiplantae; phylum Streptophyta; class Magnoliopsida; order Poales; family Poaceae; genus Alopecurus; species Alopecurus myosuroides. The sequence continues at coordinate 2,258 of JAPCYS010000241.1, read as the reverse complement.
TGCTAAACCTTGTTGTTTGGTATAAAAAAATGTTTGTTAGATGTTTGTAAGATGAGTTTTCTTGATCTGCTATGTTGGGGTAGTATCTTCTTTAGATCTCTTCTAATCTCTACTCATCCATGCTAAGCCAAACCAAAACCTACACCCATTCACCAACCACAGCGAGATGCCTTTTGGTATGAAACAACTGTGAGAGCACCCCAGGAATGCTACAACCATTATACTACTAAGACACAAGCCATCCAACTGAAGAATGCCAAAGATCCCAAGACTTTGATCTTTTGTGTGAAAGAGCAATCACATCCATGATCAATGCCAACCATCTCATAAGGAGCAGCAAGCCAATCAACAAGTGAAGATAGACAAATGAACTCAAAGATGCATGATCTATGAAGATTTTTGAGCCTACTAGAGAAGAATGAATGAAGAAACACAACTATCCAGTTTGTGTTGCATAAAAGTTTTACGCAACCCAGTAGTATGAGAAACGATAGTTTAGCTAAGCTTTGTCTTACAAATTGGAAACTTTTTGTTAGACAACCGAGGTGACCTAGTGTTATTATACGAGATTCACTAATCTAAGTACAAGGTAATGATTGAGTGCAACATGGATTGGCCCCTATGATGACTACTCACATTATTCACTTTTGCTACGAGGAATGGTAAATCTGAGTGACATACCATTAGAGAGACGATGATGTTAAACCTAAACCATAGAATGGTAGAATACAATAATGACCCTATGTAAGTGTTGCTGAAACGTACTATTCTTCGGTGAGGATAAAGACAACTTTGGAGGTATCAAACAATGGAAGATTTTTTTCTGCCATGAGAGTTTCGTTAGAAATAACATGGTGAGGATAAACCAGTTGACGCCTAGGCTGCGGTAGATCACCTCGTCGTAGTCGCCTCCGTCTTCGCCGTCACTCGACGGCTCGTCCTTCGGGGCGCGGCTGGAGCCCTGGCTCAGGTCGCCGGAGCGGAAAGGCTTCGCCGGCGGCGCATCCTCGTCGTCGAGGATGACGATGCCGTGACTCGGCGGCGGGCTTCGAAGGCCTCCATGGAGGCCTTCTGGCGCTCCATCTCGGCGGCGACCCACTGCTGCCTGGGCCAAGCGAGGACATCCTCGAGATCGGCCGCCATAGCATCGTACTCCTCGGGCGAGGTCACGACGCCTTCCTTCTTGACGGCGGCCACATGCTCCGTCTTGACTCGTGGCCCGCCGATGTTGATGCCCACCTGGCGCGCCAGCGGCGGGGGGCTGGCCCGCCCAGTCTTCACCCTCGCCGGCGGTGCAGACGCGGTGGAGCGACGTGCCGACGGTGAGGAGCCCGAAGCCGCAGGCCTGGGCGTCGAGTAACTCCGCCGCGGAAGAGGAGCAGCGGGAACCTCGGGCCAGCCCAGAGGCGGGTTGTTGCCCGCCTCGATGTGGACGAGTACGGTGGCGAGCATACGTCCTTCGCCGGTCCACCACCGCGTCCTACCGGCCGAATTTTTGCTGGCCGACGCCGGGAGGGGACCGCCGTAGTCCGCCAGTTGGTCGTCTTGGCGGGCGCGGAAGAAGACGCGCCACCGGGGGATGTTCTGGCGCGCCCTTGCTGGTTCTACCCGTTCCTCCGGCGTCATGGCGGCGCGGGCGTCGTCGATCGCCGCCACGAGCTCGTCCGGCCTCGGCACAGGAGGCACGAGTAGCCCGCCACGCTTATCCTCCACCCGCCTGCCGAAGCGCGTGTTCGGCGGGATGGGGTACCCCACTGCGTAGAGCAGGCGGAGCGTGTCCTCCTCTAGCCACCGGCGGTCGAATCCGTTGGTGGTGGCGCCATCTCCTGGGAATCTCCCGGCCATCTCCGGCGGTGGATGCTTGGGCGCGGTATGCAGAGGAGAGGAAGAGGGCGAGACAAAGCGTGGAGCGGCGAGGCGCGACTGCATGCCTTTTAAAGGCAGCAAAGGGTCGAGCGGGTGCGCGTGGCGGCGCCATTACTCGCCTCGGGAATATGAACGGATGCAACCATTACGCCAGGAGAGGAAACGAGGCGTCGGGATACGACACGCTCTCGCCCACTGCATCTCGGGCCCACAAGTGTGGAAAATGCGCGCAGGCGTTTTCCCTTCCGCCCGGCGCCCCCAGCTCCCCGCGCGCTGGGTTCGGCCTGGGTTCGTCGTTGGGCTGCTGAGGGGCTACAAGGCGATTTTTCCTTAGGAAGTGAAAAATGACCGAAAAAGTGGCGTGGGCGCCGTGGGGGCGAGCGGAGATGCTC